>NJDD01010292.1:44769-73659 GCA_002245505.1 Calephelis nemesis
TTTGCATTTATAACGATTTTTGTTCCGAATAAACTATTTTTTTTTTTTTTTTTATTTGTTAATTCTTAGATTAAGGCACTATACATTCTAAATATACTTATTCATCCCAACATATATCTAAAACTAGACCTTTGAGAACGGATTAAATTAACAATAACTTTTTAGGTGTATCAATAGTTGACAAATTCTTTAGGGAAGTGTGGAAACCGAAACACAAATAAGTAAATTTGGATCAAAACAAAAAAATCGTAAACTTTCATAAAAACCAGACTCTGAGGTTTCTTTTTATGAAAAGAACTAATGACATTATTTTCTTATATATACATGATAAGAGAAAAAAAATTATGGGTAATCCCATAAACCCTTTGAATTAAGTATAAATTCAGTTTTTAAAACCGAATATTTAATAAATGAAAATACATTAGCATTAAATGTATTTGCAGGAATGCAAGCAGCTGTGGATGTGTCTCTGCAAACATTAATATATATTTTTTTAATTTTATAAAAACTGAGCTCATACTTAATTCAGTGGGTTTATTGAAATTACCCATATTTTTTTTCGCTAAATATATCACTATTTGCAAACAATTTGATAGATTCTTTCCAGAGACGGGAACATCAATATAAGTGTGTTTTTTTTTGTGGAAGCTTACTAATTTTTCCATAGAGCCAAATTTATTAAATTGTGTATCGGTTCCTACACTTCCCTAAACAATTTTGTAAACTATTAGTACACCTGAAAAGTTATTGTTGATTGTTCATTCTCAAAGATAAAGTATAAGTATAAATAAGTAAGATTCTAGTAATAAATATTTGTAAGGACGATTTGGCATATTTGGAACGTAAAGAGCCTTAAATATATTAAGTTAGCAAATACACAAACTTGATTTATGCCACTTTGAGAAGTCACACCCTTTGCAGACATTAAAAAATCTGTTAAATATATATAGACTAGCAGAGCACAACAGACAGAGTAACGCTAACAAACCGGCGTACCGCGCGGCCGCCGCCAGCAACTACACGCCGCGGGCCGAGCCCGACCGCCGCGAGCACGACGACCGTGACCGCAGGGACTACGGGGAAGCTGACAGGTGACTCGCTTCCTTCCTACTTATGTTAATGTTTTTTTTTATGAATTAGTGGCCAAACAACATATTCTAAATATAAAAATATATACTAGAGTTAGCTTGTTTCCCATTTGAGGCTCGGTTGTTGAGCTTCTTGAAAAACAATGATTAATCTATCTTCCTAACAGCAAACTTGCATACAAAAAGTTATCGCTGATGTTAGAAGCAATATTAATATAAAGATCCAGTGTTAATGGTGATTCAATTTAGATAAAGCTCATGTCATTTTTGTATGTTTGTTCGTGGACGTCTTAAGTCTAAGGCCTAAATGCGTTCAAAATTCATTTACGGGATCCCGTTTAGAAGTTTCAAAGCAAAATAAAAAACAGATCGATTTAAATCTCGTGCGGAAAAATTCGCGTTATTAATTTTTTTTCTAAACGGTGTTCCGTTTTTAAATTCTTATTGTATGTGGGGGGCCTAAACTGTGGCAAGATTAACACCACACAGTTTGCGTTGATTCTAGTTCACTTTTTATTATTTATATAATAAAAATATTAAGCAGTGTTCTTTTCTATTTGAAACAAATCAGACACATGTTTTATGTGATTGAGGGAGCGACAAGCACACTGCTTTCCTGACGGGTTGTAGGAGAAAACCATGACCTATAGCGAAGAAGTTGTAGGTACGCCGTTGTCTTATGACCAAGATTTTAGTCAAATTGTGCACGCCTACTGGCTACTCCACCCCAGACCGAAACACGACACTGTCATTATGATGGCAGAAATGGTAAGGCGGTGGGTCCCTACGCAGACAAGTTGAAGCATGCCACCATCACAAACACTAGTTAAAATATATTCTAATAACATATTTTTTAAAAAAAATCAACCTCTATGTATTGTAATGGGGATAAAAAATTGTATGAAAATCGTGACTTTTTACGCTGACGAACACCCAGAACTTACTACTTATTTCTACATTTATTATTGAATATCAGTGTTTGAACGAGTCATAGATGTGAAAGTTTGTTGAACTTACAATATTAAAATATGTTTCAGATATGCGAAGGAGAGACCCGTGAGACGTGACGACAGAGACCGTGAAAGAGAAAGAGATCGTGACCGCGATCGAGATAGAGACCGGGAGAGGGAGCGGCGAGAGCGCGACCGTCGCTCGCCGCGCGACCGGCACGGGGACCGCGCGCGGGACCGCCCCCGCCACCGCTCGCGCTCGCGGGACCGCCGCTACAGATAATACGAGGCGACCTGCTACCGCGTCCGATCGTGAAGATGCGTTTTATGACAAATAATTAAATTTAATTATAATGTTCAACTTTGTTTTAATTTCACCTTTTGTGAGTTCAAGTTTATACGCTTTTTTTTCTTCATGGATGGATTCATTTTGACATATTCTACAGAACGCAAAAACTCATTAATTTCTAACTAATTTACTTTAGGTGTTACGCAGCTTGCTATATAGGATGATATGGGCAAATCAACATAACCACGAAGTAATCCAAACTAAATTGCCGTTTATCTTAGAATAATGAATGTCACAATGTCTTCTTGCATAATGCCATTGACCTCTAAGTATATGGACATGAAATACCTACGTAAAAAGCCTGCCGTTGGCTACTAAATATGGCTGCCATTTTGACATTATAAGGCTGTCCAGAAAAAGTAGAGTATCGATATCGATACATGATCTATTAGTGACGATTGATAGTTAAGTTTAGGTAAATAGATAAGAATTATTATTTACCTACCGGATGAAATTGCAACTATCAACTTACTTACTTTGTGCTACTCAATTGGCTTATAACTAAATAAAGAAATGTAATTAAACGAAAGAAAGAATATTTATTGACTTTTCACCAGCTTTTTTACATTGTGGTGTGCAAATATGTTTATTATTTATATAAGTTTACTCTTTATATTTATTACGAGATTCATTATCATTACAAAAAAAAATGGTCAGATTACATTTGAATGCAAAGATTACATTTGAATTTGAATGTAATGTTCAAGTGCTTACTTTAAAGTAAAAAAAGTCGTTCAAACCACTTTCTTTACTTCAAAGTAAGCACTTGAAAGAATTCTTATTAAGCTAGACTGTGATTGATATTTTCAGTGGCAAAAATGCTTCTCTGGGAACGTAAAATATCGACAGATGTTATCAACGTTTGTTAAAAAGAGACTAAGAGATGTTGTTAAGTTATCATGTCGATTCCAGCGGTATTTATACAACTAAATTTGCTATAGAACATTGTTACACTTCTTTATATATTTCTATGCATTATGCCGACGATATATTATGTAAAGTATAAATGAGTGAAAATGAGTAATAGGTTAAACTTTTTCGATGATCACTATTTATTTGACCGTTGAGTGTACACACCTCATTGAGGCACTATTATGTTTGTGCTTACCACTGCCGTGTTTCGTGCTTAGAGGGAAAAGTAGTCGCTTAATTTGCAATTAAGAAACGACCTAATTATTGTTCAGATAAGCACTGTCAATCTTTACGGAAAATTCTTGAAAAGGCAGCAACATTAGGTCAGCTATGTTTAGCAGCAAACATCTACCGATTTACAAGCGAGTCCAATAGCGCCCTAGCTAAACGAATTAACTGCCCTGTTCGAAAGCGAGCATTGGTACGTCAGTGACACCATGAGTTACATACGTCAAATGGTAACGATGCGCTTGAGAGGCCCCGACGGAAAAATTAGGGGTATATTACAAATTCGACCTGTCTGGCATGCATCTGAACAGATAGACCGATTTCGATTTTTTGTTTAATCGATCGATCGAGATGGGTTTTTAGTTATTACATTATATAGACTTTCCAAGGATTGATGAAATTTTCAATTTTAGAATTATTTTCATGCCATGTCACCAACCAGCTTAAATCTGTTGTTTTTCCAATCCTATATAATTTGACCATTTAAGTACTTCTTCCCACACTAAAGGTGGTGAACCTTATGCAGAGCTGAATGTAGTAAATATATGTGAACACTAACTGACCCAGCAGATGTTTGTTCTGCTATATTTTTATATGATTTTAGTAAAAAAAATTGGGGTCAGTCACTTATTACGAGTACTTAGGCGTTTAAAAAATAGATGTTCGCCGATGCGCAGACCTACTCAATATTCTCACAAAATTTCATGAGAATCAGTCAAGCCATTAAAGAGGAGTTCGGGAATGAACATTGTGACACGAGAATTTTATATAGATATAAGATGTATTAAACAAAGTGATCAAAACTAAATAACATAATTTATTTTCATTTTCAAAATGATTTTGCAAGCTTAAGCTAAACATAATATAAAATAAATATAAGATCTTAAAAGCACTTGATCAAACATTGAATGTGTTACATGTTACGCAGCGGCACCTTTAGCATTCTCTTGTTGTTCAAATTTTGGATATTTGCACTGAACATCAGCCCATAATAATTTACTATTGGCAAGATCTCTCACAACTGTGGGTACATCAGTTAAAGGAAGCCGGACTTGGCTCATGCCATCTCTTTCTCTTAAAGTAACCGTATGAGGTTCTTTCATGGTATCAAAGTCTACAGTGATTGCATATGGTACACCAAGTTCATCAGTTCTAGCATACCTTCTACCAATTGAACCAGATGAGTCATCAACTTTGTGAGACACATCAACAGATGTTAATTCTTGAGAAAGTTCTTTGACAAAAGGTTGGAACTCAGCATTGCCACTTAATGGCAAAACAGCACATTTCATTGGTGCTACTGTTGCAGGGAGTGAGAAATATGTCCTTTGTTCATCTCCTTCTCTCATCTTGAAATTGTGTTCTAATATGCAGTATAGAATTCTCCCAATACCAAAAGAGGGTTCTATGACACTAGGAATGATTTCTTCAACATGAACTGTCTTTTGGCTCTTCTTTACACTAACAAGATTTGGTGTTAATTTAAATTCACCATTAGCAGTAGCTAGAAGGTACTCACTGTCTTCTACCAACTTAGCTTCTAATTGTTCCAAACTCTTCGGATCCATTGCTGCTAGGCTGTCATTAATTACTTTAGCATCTTTTTTGAATTCTTTCCCAATTAAAGCTTTGTTAGGAATTGCTTCTACAACTTCAATTTGTTTTGGAGCTGGAAGTTTCTTTTCAGCAGCCAATCTAATGCCAGTTGCTTTGGTATGTTGAGTTAAATCATAAGCTGACCTGTCAGCGCAGCCCACACATTCTATCCAGCCGTAACTTGACAGACACTCAGCATCCCAACAGTCACATGCATAATGTGCCATTTCATTATCCATATGCTGTCTGAACCTTAGCTTCTTAGGGTCTATACCAACAGCAAGCATATACAAATGTATTCTTGCCATAAAATAGCCTAAAGTTTCATTATTAACAATTCCTTTAGATACTGCTTCTCCAATAGTCATTATTTCTGCTGGTCTACCTTGTTCCTGATTATCAGCTGAATACAACAACATTGCTATATCTTTAACAGATTCAAATTTGGGGTGATCTTTTGTATCACAAAAATGTTCTATTTCACACATGGTGAATTCTCTAACTCTTAATAGGCCGGAACGGGGAGAGATCTCATTTCTAAAAGAGTTTCCAATTTGTGCTGCTGCAAATGGCAGTCTGCCTTGGTTGAATTCTAGAAGTCTTTTAAAGTTAACAAAGATGCCTTGAGCAGTCTCTGGTCTAAGAAAACCTTTTACTAAACCAGAAGGGCCAATTTGTGTATTGAACATGAGGTTGAATTCAATAGGTGGAGTTAGCTCATTGCCACTGACTGGTGATTTCATGTCAAATCTTTTCATTAAAGCTGCCATTTCATCAGCTGTCATACCATCAAGTTTTACAAGAATATCTTCTATTTCAGTTTTTAGTTCAGCTTTAGTATTTTTTTCACTTTTGATTTTTTCTAAATGTGCTTTTATCAAATGATCCAATCGAAAACACTCACCTGTCTTTACATCTTTAGTCATTAAATCAGCAAATCTCTCAACGTGACCTGAAGCTTTCAACACCGGCTCGGGAGTTAAGATAGAACAGTCAACTTCTAACATCTGCTCTTGGAGTATAAAATATTTTCTCCACAACTGAATCATGTTACTTTTCAGTGCACAGCCCATAGGCCCAAAATCAAATTGGCCGGTTATACCACCATAGATAGCAAATGACTGATCATAAAAAAATCTTCTTTTGATAAGATCTTCCATTTTAGCACGATCAAACAATTCTTCAGTAGGAGTTAAGCTTAATTCTTTGTCTTCTAAAACCTTTTTTCTATTCTTTAGCTCAGCTACAGCTTTTTTTATATCAATTTCTGGCGCTTTTTCATCTTTTAGTTTTCGCACTAAGTCACCTTGTTCCTTCACGCTGGCACGCAGCGGTGCGAGAATTTCTTCAATTTTAGGGTCTGCCATAATTATTTCACGGTAAGGGTTGGAGATTTTAATTTTGCGGTGAACCTTATTGCTACCCCAATCCGGCCGAACAGTATTGTGACCAAACCGAATATTAAGTAATTTCAAACGTTTACTAACTACACTGAGAGACCAAATTAAAGAGAGACTGTGTTTCATTTAAAACAATAAGTAATTTATATTACTTTCCCTTAAACACTTTAGAAATGTTCGCGTGGATGCTGACGAAATCTTTGCTCATCAATTCGAATTTCGAAATCTGATTAAGACTGTCAATGTCAGATGACATTTGTCAATTAGTGATTTTGATCCACCGGATGTTATAAATTCGGACACAATAACTTTACTCCTAATGGAGTATACGGATACTTAGGATATGAAAGCAAATATTGCTCACGGGTACATTACCACAATTTTAGTAGGATACAATTTTTTATACCTATTTACTAGTCATTGTAAAATATGTTTTGTCATTACAATTGATGGGTGAGAGTTTGGTCAAACTAAATAAATGCTAAAATACAGTTAACTCTCATCACATTTGCAAGTTGCAATCAATATTGCAGTCGGTTCAAAAGTATCTACTATATAAATATAATAAATGTACTCCCCTTTCACTTGAAAGAAATCCGCATATGCATTTCGAAATAATAAGGAGAAATACTAATACTTATGTAATAATGTGGATTTTCTTTACAAAATTTTATTTCTAGACGTAAATGAAAAATGGTTGGAAAATGGTATTTCCAATGATTTGTATGGATTTGCTAAAATATTTATTTTCAAATGAGAATTCCGTGAAGTTATTTCTAAAACGTTGTGATTATAATATTATTTTTGGGTATTCCGAATATACCTATGTGGTGGTTCTAAAACAAACTACTACATAGACTGTTGTTCTATGAACCACGTTTATGGCAACTCTTTAGCAACATGTAGCTCTTTCTCTGTCACACTTTAAATCACAATGCACAGAATTATTGCAAGAAGAAATGCGATGGGAATAGTTTATCTATTTGTTTTCTTTTCTGAAATAATTCAATTTTGACAGCACAAAGAAGTCGGCCATTTTATTACTTGGTGATGATCAGTGGGAGAAGCGGAGGCTTTTCCAAGCGTCTTTTATAGTTTTGGATTGTTTTCGTATAAATTAAGTATTTTCTTCAAGTATACGTAATTAGCAATAAGTTAAAACGAATTTATGTGTTGTGCATAAAAAATGGACGATCCTAATAGAATGATGGCGCATAGCGGTGGCCTCATGGGACCTCAGGGCTATGCACTTCCTGGTAGCGAAGGCACTCCGGCCACTGGTGACGGGGAGGCAAGAAAACAGGATATTGGAGAAATCTTACAACAAATCATGAACATAACAGACCAAAGCCTCGACGAAGCACAGGCTAGAAAACATACACTAAATTGTCATAGAATGAAGCCAGCACTTTTTTCAGTACTTTGTGAAATCAAAGAAAAAACAGGTAATTTTAAGTTATAGAGTTTACCTTTGATTAAACAGCAACCAATAGGTGAGTATTTATAAATTTAAAAACATTTTGTAATAGTGTCAAGACTATTATTGATGTAGAATTAAAATAATTTGTAAATGTTTAGAATTACTTGTTATTAATGTTCAATGGTGTTGCTGCCTTTTATATGGCAAGTCCTTAAAAAGTTGTATCTACACTTTTGTTTTTCGCTGATAATCTTTAATGAGTAACTGAAAAAGATTAATCTTTAACGAAAATACACTTGTTTGAAATAGGAAGGTTCTATACTGATTATCTATACCCAGAACAAAAAAAATATGTACTCAAATCCTTCTTTTTGGCATTTTCCTCTCCTGAAATGTTACTTTTTTATTAACATTGCCTGTTTGGACTATATTGACCTTAAAGAATTAGATTTTTATTAAAATGTGATAGGTCAAAATTGAATATTTGATATATTGCTAGAGTAATCATATAAATCGCCAAGTGTAAACTCACTAATGAAATTGTTTATCCGACATAGGTAATACTGTATTTTATAGAAACATTTACATCATAGTAAAGAGATTAAATTAAATTTGGGTGCACAAATTCCTTATACCAAAATTTTAAAATATCCACAAAACATGAAGTCAAACTAGCTATATTGCCCAAAATAAAATTAAATGTTTTTAAATAAAAAAAATTATAATCACCCTATTATTATTATTAATATTATAAATGCGAAAGTTTGTATGTATGGATGTATGGATGTTTGTTACTCTTTCACGCAAAAACTACAAAGCCGATTACGATGAAATTTGGTATGTAGGTAGCTGAAGACCCAGAATAACATATAGGCTACTTTTTATCCCGGAGTTCCCGCGGGATTGGGACTTACGCGGGTGAAACCGCGGGGCGCAGCTAGTATTCCTATAAATTATAAGTAGCCACCATAGCCAAAAATGTTACTTACACAATCCGGCGTGCTGCAAAAAAAAAAACAGTGGATGATGATGATGGAGTGTTATCGGTTGGTAATCCAATTTTAGACAATGTTTAGTATTACAAGTGTTCAGCAATTGTTCAAATGTTTTTATGAAGACGAAATGTGTTTGTCTTGTCTTTAGATTACACATAATATTATGTAGCACACCAAACATTTTATGTGTAATCTAGAAACAAATATATTGGTTGGTTGGTGAACAATAGGAAAATATCACAAACAAATCAAGTTAAAAATGAAATGAAGTTATAAATGATAATGTTTTGTATAAATTATAGTCAATAATTGTAAAAACTACACCTTGACGATGTTTTTACAGAATATTTAAGAGATACTTGATCATGTCTTCTTTTTCTTTGAGATGCTTATGTAGCCATACTGTCCTGTTTTCTGTATGCAATGTGATTCACACAAAACAGCTGAAGTGAAATTCTTAAAGTTTTGGGAACAATACTTGCACATCCATAGCAAGCTGTAAAGTAAATGTGAATTGAGAATTTCTTTACTAATGAATTCTGTTTTGAGAAAGAGTTAGCTACTAATGTGTTATGAAAGGTGAAATTAAATTGTCACATCTGTGAATAGGCTAAATTTCATCTAAACATAAATTTGGTACAATCACATCTTATAATGGCTCAAATTGTGGCCCTTGCAACAAAATAATAAAGATATTCTTACAAACTACTTTATAATTTATTTATTACTATCCCACCCGGCAAACTTCATATTGATTGACATTAACAGCTACAAACAGCTATTAACATTTGTATGGATTAAAGCATTGTTTTCCCATTTTCTTTTCTTAAGAATCTCCTGACAATAACTAGCAAAACAAAAAAGAATAATCATAATTAGTCCACCCATTCAGGCGTGATGTGGTGACCATGTGAAATGGTGATTAATAATATATGAAATTGTTTTTTTTTATTTTGTAGCCTCTTTTCGGACATGACAGTATTTTTTTTATTATTATTATTATTTTATTCTTCATAGGAATATTATTTTTTTGTTCCACTTTTGCGTGTCCATTTGCCAGGTGGCAAAGGCCTTCTCCAATCGTCTCCATTCTGGCCTTTCTATGGCCACTCTACCCCATGTTGTTCCTGCAACTTTTCTAATGTCGTCCTCCCACCTTTTTTGTGGTCTACCTCACTTTCTGTTTCCATCTCTTGGGTACCATTGTGTGATTATCTTACTCCATTTATCCTTTCCCCTGATCATGCGAAACACATAATATGTAAATTATAAATAATATATTATAAATAGATATTGTACTTGTGTATAGCATTTTATTTATAACAATGTTATTATCACTGCTTATCCCATTTTAGTAAGTTACTGAGCTGCTGAAATATTTTTTTAATTTTGTAGTGCTCTCACTTCGCAACACTCAAGAAGAAGAACCTCCAGATCCCCAGCTCATGAGGCTTGACAACATGTTAATTGCGGAAGGTGTGGCTGGACCTGAAAAAGGTGGAGGGGCAGGAGCTGCAGCTTCCGCATCAGCCGCGGCGGGAGAATGGGGTGATTATATATGTCTATATGATTTTATAGGTTTACTTTATATTAGATGTTTTTTTGTTAATTTCAAAAGGAAATTGCTATACATAACAATAAAATGAATTCTAAAGGATATCTAACGTGATTTTACAATGTTATAGTACAGTAAAACAATTCAGCCTTGAACAACAAGACAGAATTTTTTCAGACAAAACAAATTGACATTGTCCTGTCTTAAGTATGAATATTGAATTAAAATTGGACAACTTATAGCTATGTCAATCAATTGATGGTTATGTATGTAAAATTTATATTTGATTAAATTTTCTCACGTTCCTCGGAATGTGATGCATTTGTTTCATACTTCTGCAGAGAATAATTACAACAATAAAAAAAACTATAAGCGAAATTGTTCATCCTTTTATGTGTGATGAGATGCCCTGAGAAATACAGATTAATTTTTTTGTGTAAAGGTTATCTGCTTTTTTGGAATAAGAAAGTCATTTATCTGTATTTTTAGAATAGTGACCATGTTAACTAGTTCATTTTTGTTGGAATGTTAAATTTTAGCCATCTTATTAATATATTACTATTGACAACATAAACCTGGGCTGGGAGTACTGTAGTTTACTAATAGAGTAGGTTTTATTAACCCAAGAGTACTAATGTAACTTTTTTACTGCTTTACACTACTCATCGCTTGGGCGGCTACTTTTTGAAATTAAATAGGTTTTGTAAGGAAATTTCAGTAAAATTTAAGAAATGTATGTTTACAAAATAGGCCAACTTCTGCTTTTTTAAATTTTATAACAAAAAATATCTTTTCTCAATCAACACAGTCTTAGATAGTGCTGTAAACTTAACACTTACGTAACTTTTTTTTGGCAAAATAGTGATATCAAAAGAGTAAAAAAAAATTTTTTTCATATAAAAATCTTAAAAATAATAATTTTTCTCGAAGAGCAATATCAGTACAATAAAATAACTACAAAAAACAAATAGTTTTAGCATCACAATTTTTATAGCACAATTGCTAAAATAAAGATACTTTGGCTAAAATAGATATTTGATAGTGTAGTGTAGTAGTCTCATTAGGGAGTAAGAATCCCTTACTCCCTAATGAGAAATGAAGTTTAGGTGAGGTTGCTTATAGAAAAATATATATTTTATTGTGTAGATTGTTTTATTAAGTAAATAAAGTTATTAGATGTTTTATGGTGAGGGATTTTTATGAGGGTACTAAGGTGACTTTAGCTAAGGCAGATGTCTGATCGTATAGATTTGAAGTTTTTAATTAATAGACATTTAATGGTGAGGAATAGCTAAAACAGGTATTGGTGGCAATTCTGCTAAACACTAAATAAATTTATTTTACGTTGTTTTTATCTTTTTCCAATGAAACGAGAACAAAAGAGATGAAGCATTTTAGACATGTAAATTAGTCAGGGTATTTTAGCTTGTGACTTTTTTATCAATATGTTTTGAGGTATAGATCAAATTTCTGTAGAAATGTTTGCACACAGACTAATCTGACAGCATTGAACATGTTTTTTTTTCCATTGCCTGTATTGAAAAAAGATAGATATAACTAAAAATTGGGTTTGGGAAAGTGAGCTGCAGAATTACCACCATTTGGTGGTCAGGGATTTTCACTATGTAAGTGAAATTACTTTAGTTAAATTACTTTAGCGACAATAGGTATTTATGGTGATAAATATGTGGTGGAGAGGAGTTTTTGTTAGAGAACTGACATTAGTTAACGTAGATAATCAGTGGTGTGTGGAAGTAACATTACTAAAAGTATTACCTAAAATGGTTGTTGTAGATGAAGAATTTCTATTTGATTAAAAAAGCCAGAGCCAGAATTCAAAATTGCCAATATATAATACGGCAATAATAATCATGACTATTGTATAAGTGGCTTTGGAATAATTTTGGGCTGGGTTTGCATGATGTTTTTCTGTCCCCTTTTGTGCTGCAACTTAAGGCACTGTGGCCCAAGCAGATAACGCGATCGAGCATTCCGACTACCGCGCGAAGCTGGCCCAGATTCGTCAGATTTACCACCAGGAGCTGGACAAGTATGAGAACGCATGCAACGAGTTCACTACGCACGTCATGAACTTGTTGCGGGAGCAGAGTCGTACCAGACCTATCACGCCTAAGGTATGCTTTCATTTTGTTTTTGGTATCACACATTTTTTTAGAAATAATCCCAAAATAAAAAATATTCAATAACCTGTTATAAAACCATCCCGAAAAACTATCCATCCCGATCATAACAGCTTTCAAGCATTAAAATCGGTCGCCTAAGGTATGCTTTCATTTTGTTTTTGGTATCACACATTTTTTTAGAAATAATCCCAAAATTAAAAAAAAACCTGTTATAAAACCATCCCGATCATAACAGCTTTCAAGCATTAAAATCAGTCCATCAGTACAAAAGTTTTGATGCAGCAGAGACACACACACAGAGAGATACGTCAAATTTATAACATCTTTCATCTCTTGTCGGGCAGTAAAAGTAACTGAGATAGGTTACTGGGATATTTTCAGACCTAAAGCATTGTTTTATAAATTGCATTTTATAAACTGAGTATGTTGTGCATATACCATTTATTTAGTAGAAGCCGTTGTGACACCTTTAATTAATAAAAGGCATTAAATTTAAGATGCACCATTTACATTGTTGATATCTATAGTGTCTGCTTGTTTGCTGTCATATGTAATGGAATATAGTTAATATTTATCGTTAATTGGGATTAAGCAGATTCATTCAATCACTCACTACACTGTGTACAAACATCACCATATTTTCACAACTACAACTATAGTGTAGTACAGATGCCTGTTGCATAACAAATCATCATAAACATTGGAATTATAAACATTCTACTAGAAAACAGTAAACACTTTTCGCTATCCATGTCTACACCGGAAGTAGGGGCTTCACCCCGCTCCTCAGCGTAATTGTCGACCATACAATGCACCCCCCCGAGTGGCCCTAACCGGACCCCTTAGATAATTATTGAAACGAATATTTTGATAACAATTACGAACCGGCAGAATCTCTACATCATCCTATGACAGGGAAGAGACTATTACCAGCGACAACCTCTATACTAGACAGAGAATCAAACACTGCGAGACGTACACAAGATATGTCTGAACAAACATGGTTGCTACGGTTTATGTAGACACAGTCACGATAAGCGAGCCTATAGAAACGCGTTAAATTATTTTGTAAGGTGGCTTATAGAAAAATAAAAAGGAAAGGTTTGATTTCATATGTTACTTCTAATTTTAGATTTAATAACAACTTTTTACATAGTAATTTCGTACTCAGTGGTCAACTCTGAAATTATTGTCATTATACGTCAATGGCCAGTGTAACTGAACTTTTACTCTTTTTGAAAAGATATATACCAAAATGATATTATGTCTGAGTGTATACCTCGTAATGTATATTGATTCGCTAAATAACAAACCTTTCAGAAATCAGAGACATGTCACACAGCAGATCATTTTTGACATATTGTTATGTGATTGCATCTTTGATTGGCATTTTGGAAAGTAGCTATTATTTGCTTATTTTAAACTGTATATTGTGTTTTCACAGGAAATTGAACGAATGGTACAGATTATACACAAAAAGTTTAGTTCAATTCAAATGCAACTGAAGCAGTCCACCTGTGAGGCGGTCATGATACTAAGATCTCGGTAAGACACTTTAACATTCCAGTTCTACTTCACTTTATAAGAGGGGCAAGTTTTTTTTATTAAGTAAATTAAAACAAACAAAAAAATAAGAAGTTAATGAAAAATGGGATAAAATTTAGAATGGCATACCCCGAATTTCACGAAAATGAAAGTGGAAGGGGGGAGAGGGAACTCCCCAGAACCGCCCTTAAATATCGCCGCAACGCGGAATTATGTACTTTATGAGAAAATTAAAAAGCTCGCCGCACCAAAAACTAGGCCGCAGGCGACTACAATCCGCTGTCGCTTATTAAAAAAGGTCATCAACACTTGAAACATTTACCTTTTTGTGATGACGCGATATTTTTGGTTTTCGACAAAAAAACGTAAGTGCTTGCAATTATTGAAGTGAAACTTCTTTATCTGGGTTGGAAAAAAAAATTAGTGTAACATTTTTTCGTTACGCGACATCTTTGTTCTTATCCCTACCACGCGTGATTCGAAGTATACTTTCTCCAGCGGAGTAGGGATTGGCAATAAACTTTATTTAACCAATTTCTGTAAAGTAGTAAATTATTTTTTGAAAAATAACGTCATAAAGAAGTTTCACTTCTTCACTTCTTACGAGTGTACGCTAGTACACGCACACATTTTTTCGAACAGGCAAGGTCGAGATACGCGATACGGATGGTATTCGTACTAAATAAAACGTTAGCGTACGCAATTACTTCGATCGCAAATTTCTCCTAGTGCATTTAAAAAAATACCTAACTAGGCGCGGTCGGGATACAAAATACATATAGTTTTCGTACAAAATACTCTGTTCTATAAAGTGTCCCTAGCAAAAGCTAACCTAAAATTTGATTTTTCAAGTGATGTTATGACCATGAAATTGGCTTTTCCGCGTTCTAAAAACCATACGAGGGTCGTGGGTGCCCTGGCAGTGCCTCTGCCTACCTCTTCGGGGACATGAACGTGAAGACACTTTACTTTTAATCTTAATATATCGTAATTTGTCCGCGAATGACTCCTTTACTACTTGACCAAGTTTAATCTTTGCACACCATGTGAAGTTTGATCGAACTTGAAAGATACGTTAGCGTGTGTAAATCTCAAATTGTAGTCGTAATATTATTTTAATATCGCAAAAAGATTAGTCACAGCAACATGTGGCCGGGTGTGTCAAATTTAACACGAAAATACTTATTTATATTAAGAAAAAATGTTTTTAATCCTATCTACCGTACACTACCACCGTTTCCAAACCAGCCAGTCAGGAGAAGATAAACGACACACATATTACATACGCGACTGAATATTTTCATTTCCATTTCATAAGGTTCTAATAGGTGGCTAAAATTATATGGTGGGTAACCATAGATAATAAATAATTTCTCGAAAAACGATTGTTGATCATGTCATAAGAGCAAAGTAGTACTAAATCTTTTAAATGTTTTTATGTAGTTGTTCTTTATTGATATTTTAACCGACTTTCAACAAACAAAAAAATACAACATCAAGGTCCACCATATAACTGGAGTAGGTTGTATGTTCGACCCTATATTTTTTTATGTACATCAAACGGTTTACATGTCATTTCCGAACAAATTTAAAACATTCTTTGTCGATTTGAAAGGGCGTACTTTCTAGGTGAACCTATTTCTACCAAGTCTGGTTCTGATGATAGAATCAAGAAAATGCTCAATTTTTATGTACCTGATTGATTTACTCATTTAGACGTTGTTTTTTTTTTATTTTTTTTATTTACAGTCGATTTGAGAGTCAATGGGTTACTGTTTTGTTGATCTGTGTGGTTGATTGTGATCATAATATAAATATTATTTGTGAATATACATTGTATGTCGGAATAAGTATATTATACCTCATATAGACCTCAATATACAATTTTGAAAATGTGTTTTGCTTCATTTTGCTTACTGTGAGACATTTTCTTTAGCACTCCTACATGTTTTGTTTTCTTATCTTAATAACTACGAGTATAATGTTAAATTAGGTGTACTACTAAAAACTTGTGGAATAACCTATGATATGCACTGTCCAATTGGTTACCTTTTACAGTAAAAAAAGTTTTTTTGAGAGAAAAATTGTAAGTTTTTAAACGAACTGGCATATATTTCAAATAATTTTACCCAAAACTAGCAAAAAGCTAATTCATATAAAAATATGAAGAATTGTCTTAAAAACATATAACTGTAGATAGCTAACAAAAGTTAAATGTCGAAACATTAGTTCTCAGGGATTAAGGGTAAAGTTCTCAGTATCAACTAGACCATGAATTATTTTTGACGTTTAATATGTCAAGAAAACGATCACACTTGACATAAATAAACTGTTTCAGTTTCCTGGACGCTCGCCGAAAGCGGCGCAACTTCAGCAAGCAGGCGTCCGAGATCCTGAACGAGTACTTCTACTCCCACCTGTCCAACCCCTACCCCAGCGAGGAAGCCAAGGAGGAGCTGGCCCGCAAGTGCGGCATTACCGTCTCGCAGGTGATTATTTTACACAAACTATTTTTATTTATCCAAATTTAGTTTTTATTTTACAGATATCGCCGAGCTATTGTGCATCTCTGAATTAACGCGTTTTTTAGATCCCTCCTGTAGGTGTTTTTTTTGCGAGCTTTAGATCTGCTTAACGAGTACTTCTATTCCCACCTCGCGAACTCCTACCCTAATGAGGAGGTGAAGGCGGAGTTGGCTCAGCTCTGCGGCATTACAGTACGATTCACGAGAGTTGACCACTGCACAGAAGTCATATTTTAGGTCCCTTTGGAGGTGCGGTGTGCGGGGGGGACGCAATGCGTCAAGACTGAGTGAGTGTACATGCGCAGACGGCCGCCATTTGTGGTCAACTTTCGTGAATCGTACTGTACCCAGTCACAGGTTCAACAAATATCTCTTGCAGATTATTTGTTTGAGTAATACAACATGCTCATCTATTCTGTACCGATTTTTATTTCACATGGGGCAATATTTTACAAATATGAAATTGCCAAAAAAATGGTTATCATTTGTACACATCTAAATTGTCCATAGATGTATAAACGTAATACAATCGTGAGGGTTGTGCCCCTAAATAAAAGATATAGAAGATAAAGATTAAGAATAAAATAAAATTAAGAAAAAATGACGTGAAAATGTTATTGAGACAAACTCAGCTCAGACTTTATAAATTTATATTTTTTGGCATCTTCGTCTATTTGTTTGGGATAACTTGCTTGCTTTTCATGTAAATTGCTTCTTTACACTTTGAACTAACATAATATTTTTTATTTATACTACTGAATTGAATTTATCCAAGATTTTTATAGCAGCCAGCAATCCCTGAGTCAAAACCTAAATTCTCTATACTTAAACCGTGTTCACATGGATTAGATCTTTATTTTATCACATAAAAAGGAAACAAAAAAAACATTATTTGTCTTTGAATTAAATCCATCCTAGTAGCTTCATGATACTCTGAATTAAAGTGTAACATTGTTCTCGTTGCAGGTTTCCAATTGGTTTGGAAATAAGAGAATTCGGTACAAGAAGAACATTGGCAAAGCGCAGGAGGAAGCGAACCTCTATGCAGCTAAGAAAGCTGCCGGTAAGTGATATTCGTAATAACACTATAATAGTAATTAAATTTATTTTAATTAAGAGAATGAGAATGTAACGTTTCTAAAATCAGTCAATTTAAATCTGGAAAAATTTATGGTACAAATCAAGTTTGTATCTAATATCAAATCAAGCTTTATGCCTCATAACACAAACAGTGAACCCGCTAGCTGGATTTTTAACAGGTCTTCGAATTGTTGCACAACTAGAGCACCGAGGTATCGGCAACTAATTTGAGAGCAACTTGTTGCAAATGGCTGGCTAATAATACCACATTTATCAATTAGGTGCCCTGATTACAGACACGAATACGATATTTAGTCAACATCATATAAAGAACATATAAAAAATTATCTTTAAACTCGTAAATTGCTATCCGAACTTATTTTTCCAAAAGTACTGCACTTTAATAAAATAACTCAGTTGTAGTGATCAATAACAGTTTATTTTTTTTTTCTCTAGAAATTACATAATAATTTTGTAGAAATACACTCCCCTGGCTTGTCCTATCTAAAAATTAGCAAATATAGTATGAATACTGGATGTATTCTCAGTATTAATATTTAAAAGTAGATTAACTAAATAAATCTCTTTCTTGAAACAAAGTCTAGTTACATTTTTTTTAATTCGATAATGTCACGAAAGTGTTGTCCCAGTTTTTCAAACAGCCCTCTGCCAAAAATTCAAGGCAATAGAAAAATCTAAGTTTTCATTTTTCCGCTTGAAATGAAATGTGTCAAGTTTATGTAAATTGTCGAAAACGGCGACAGAGTACATTTTGTTTAGTGCTTTTTTAAGAGTAGAGTAGTATGCATCTTATTCGTTGCAATAACTGCCCTCTGATTAATATTTTTTTTTTATATTCGTTAATGTTCATTAATGTTTATTTCAAAGATTTTATTTCCAAATTTATTTGTTACAACGTGACGGACCGGACTATTTCTTATCCGTTTTGCAAATGTAATATTACTCAAAAATCTTATTGGACAGGGGACTGACTTAAATAATCAGAAAATTATAAATAACTCTTGTCAACAAATTCAATCAAACTTCTTTTATTATAACTTTAGTTATTTTTGTTCTTATAATTGTAATGATTACATTCCCAATTAATTGTATCAGGATTTTACAAAAAAAATCATTTGCCAGAACAGCTTTTCCAATGGGCCATTGCAAGTATTTAATAGAGAATTGAATGTCGCAATATATAGGTACCGTTGATAATTCTGCTGTGCACCAAGTAGACTTTTGTTTTAATTTCTCAATATCTTCACGAATGGTGGTAGTGTACAGTAGATAGGATTAAAATTAATCTAAACTAAAAATTGTTTATAATAAATTATGGAGCTATAAATACAAATAAACGTTGTGGTGTAAATTTTGAATTGTGTATAAATATTTCACTTCTATAAATATCAATTAAATATTTTGCACACCACAATGTAGTAAAACATGTTGGTATACTCAAATAATATATCAACTTCTTAACGCACATATTCCACAAATAAATAAATTTCATTTCTTGCAACACAGATGAGGTCAAGATTAGTTTCTATGCAATATTTTTATGTTTAGATGTTCTATCTATGTGTTGGTGTATGTCGATTAAAGGTCAATACTAGGATGACTATTGACTAATTTGTTTTTTGTTTTTAATCCATAAAAAGTATTTAAAATAAATTTAGACAGTGTGTGTTAGATTCAGAACCAATATCTTATTCATTATTGATTTCATATCAGTTTCTAGTAAATAGTAACTACTCATATTTGTAACTAACTGTTTAGATATTATGTCAAAAATTGTAAAAATGTAGTATGTTCAATATCTATCCTATTTATCGTTTAAATACCAGAGTTTCAACCGCTATACAGGGTGATGACAGTTGAATTATTTGTGACTACCCTCATATGTGTGTATACGTGTAACATTGTCGAGTGTAGTTGTTTTGGTACACAGACCTGGCCTGGGTCGGCGCGGGCAGGCGCGACCACTCCCCGCCCGCCAGAGCCTCATCCTACACCAGTAAATCATTCATTTATCCTCTTATCTATATTACGATATCTCTTGCCCGCGCCACCTTGGCTTGATCTCCCACTTTTATACGGTTGTAGGTTTGACATTACGCTACTGAACTGATTTTGATTGATATGACTGAACTTAAATCGTTTTTCAAATCGTTTTTAAAGGAACTAAAAATACAAAAATCTGCTAACAAAAACTTTATTACTATTTGTACAATAGAAACAATTTGTGACATTGTAGTATATTTCTTATGCAGTAGTGTGCATCGTGCGGATTTTAAATAATCATTTAAAATATATATTTTTTTAGAAACAGAGTTCAATAAAAACAGAATTAAATACAATTTTACTTACTGAATTTACAATCTTTATTTATAAATTTAATAATTTACTAAGTTTAAAGAATAAGGAGAACATGAGATTATAAAATTTTAACAGTTGTTGGAAAATTTGTCTTGTTATATTTAGAATTTTTTTAATGTGTAGTGTAGTATCTTACACTTTGTCACTTATGTTTTGTTAGGGCAACGAGTAGTGTTGATTTTCATGTCCTTAGGTGTCTACAATAATTTTATTAACGTATGGTTTTTCCTGACATTCTGGTCACTATAAGAGAAATAAGAATTAAAAAAAACACAAATTAGGTTAATAATTGTGAAGGGAATCCCGTGATATAACAATAAGAGCTGTGATAATTTTATTTGAAGAATAATAAGGCATTCATTAATGCTTTATTTTGACCAACAGTATCCATTAATTACGTCACACAGATACTAATATGTTTAACTATCTGCATTTTATTATTGATCATCATTGAATATAATAATATTGAAACATATTATTTGTTGGAGTTTCCCACCTCGGAACCGTGTGACGCAATTGATGAACGACCTATTTCTTTCTACTCCCACTGACGTAGAGTCCAAGTGTTCCATCTACTGATGCATGCAAAATTTCCGTAAAATTATAAGCGGGTCTTATTCATTCATGAAATCTTTGAATTGTAATTTTTTATTTCAAATTGTGAAAAATACATAGCATTTTAGAGAAAAACTTCAGTGTTGAAATAAGCTATTACAAATGATTCCCGATTGCCGATGTTTCGTCTAGACCCTGCGTCAGTGGGCCCTGGTCTGGTGAGGTAGTGTGTAGTGTGTAGTGTGTAAGGTGTGTGCGTGTGCGTGTGTAGCAGGCGCGTCCCCGTACTCGCTGGGCGCGGCGTCGGGCACGGCGACCCCGATGATGTCCCCGGCGCCGGCGCAGGACTCGATGGGCTACTCGCTGCCCGCGCCGCCCTACGACCAGCCGCAGCCGCCCTACGACGCGGCCATGGGGTACGACCCCATGCACCAGGACCTCTCGCCCTAGGTAATTACGGACCACACACACATACACCGTCCATTTTGAAGCGTGGGATGTGAGTGAATTAGAGTAATGTACAGTAATCTCTTAAATAACCGAATTATTTTACTATTTGAGTCAGTCAAATTATGTGGTCGATTTTTGTAACAACTCTGCTTGATCTGATAGAGGTGTTAAAGTTAGAATGTAATAGTTTTTAAATTTAGACAGTTGACTGAACATCATAGCTTCGTGTTAATCGAGTTCAGTCACTGTTATTATTTTTGGTGACTGTAGGCCATGTGTATTCCATATTACAATGTAAATCCATCTTGTTACAATTTTACGGCTTAACCGCTGAACCGGTTTAAACGAATTTGATATGTACATAGTTAAGATCCGAGTTTAAACATATGCAACTTTTTTCAAAAAACCAACCTGTGAAGGGATTGTAATGGGAGATAAATTTTGTATCAAACACTTGTTGAAGTGAACCGAAGGTGCTGTCCAAAGTAACAATTCTACGCTGGCGTAGTCGTGGGTTAACAAATATGGTATTTATTTTAACACTCGAGTACTGAGTATGTCCTTCGCATATTTCCGATCCTGACTGAGTGAGATGTAGCATTATGAGGGGCGGTCACTGCGCCTTTGTTCATATTGTCAAATTGTAAAGACGCGTTATGATTGATTGAAATGAACTTAATGTTGACAACGTTGACCAGTAGCAATGCAATACTTTTTTGGTACTGGTTTGTTAAAAAAATCCAGTATAAGTTATTTATAATTGTTTTACCTTTCAGGTGTGCGGTGCGTTCCTGTTCCAACAGAATTGCCATTACGTTAACACGCGTCGCAAGGGTGAACTGCTCGCCTTGCCTTAGCTATTAGGACATTGTATACTATCATTATTTTTCGACATTTGTTCAATATAATGTATTATCTGAAATCTATATGACTAATTCCCAGTATTTGTTTTGTTTATAAAAGGCAGCTATTCGAAGTAAGGTTGTTGTGGATGTCAGTTTGAAGTTTCTGTAAATGTAGTTAATGCAAGACTGATAGAATTTACTCCAATGATAAGTTTTTAGAATCTTTTAACAATGGTTTTACCTATAATCAAGGTATATGAATAATATCAATTTAGTAGTTGTTTTGCATGCTGATTTGCTAATATAATTGGTCAAAAACTCTTAAGCACGTAGATATTTTATTAGTTTGATAACCAAGTGTTATTCTCAGACGTATATTACGTCGGAATCTTCAAAAAACACATAGACACACCATACCATCCCAAAAATACCATAAAGAGTCGATTGTAGTAGAATAGTACACATTTCGTTCCTCTCCTCTAAATGAGAAATCGAAAAAAAAATGTGATCATAAATCACTATATCATATCAGGTAATTTTTTTCATCGAGCATGATTAAAATGCAAGATATCACACATATTCAAAGATTTATTGAACATATATAACATTAGTTTACAAATACAAATTGCACGTAAACGACTGCTATAGTTAAAAACTGTGTCGCAGACATTTACGCCCACCTCTGGACAATAAGGAAATATGTTCTGCTCACTGAACTATTACAATTTTATTCGTATAATGTCTTATGTCTATGTCAGTGGACGATTACAACAGTAATTTTTAATCACACTATTAAGATAACTTTATGTATGGTCCGCTATGAATAAGTACTGGTAACATGAATAAAAAAATTACAGATTCTGATTCTGGCGTCCATATCAACCTCGAAAAAGTATTATTTTTGGCCCAGTGTTTGGTAATTTCTAAATAAGATTGGTGTTGCCACAGTGTAGTATTTCTACATATTATGTAGAATAATTAAACTCAATTATGATTTTTAACGTAATACGTGGTGTTTTAAATGTATTCAAAGTTGTTTTCTGAAAGTGGTTTTGTAAGTTCTGTGGCAGCATAAAAAGTAATTATTCGGCAGTATTAGTTTTACGAAAATCAAGTGGCGGGATCTCGTTCTATACGTTCACTAATCTTTACTCTATGGTGGATATAAATATACGATAGTTGTAAGAAAGTAGTTTTAATGTTATTTGTAAGTAACCAGATATTTTGTGCTGATTAGCGTAAATGTGTGAGCTCGCAGACGTACCGGCGGAACGTGGAAACTTAGATGTTAAGCAGAAAAATTGGTCCAAGACACTTTTTTAGAATATCCAGTGTCAATTTGAAAAGAAATTTGATCAATCAATCATATACTATACGGGTTAAATAATTCAAATAAAAGAACATTACCATATTATGTTGGGGAGATTTTGGACATTTTCAAGAATCGATTTTATTAATAAATAATGGCAACAAAATGTAATTTTCCAAACAAATGTATTTTTACCACAAATTATTAATTATTATTTATTTGTGACTATTGTTCATGTTAATTCTCTCTTTAAATTACTATTTATTTAAATATCTATCGAAAATATGAAATTGAAATTATTTATTGTTGTCTATTACCTACTTATTTTTTCAAATCTGAACTGACATTAGATTTTTTTTTAATAAATAAATACATATTTCTGGACAAGTTACACAAATTGAATCTAACCTCAAAGTAAGCAAATTATATGTTTGTGTTACGGGTGTTAGTCAACGATTCTAATACGTAGAATCTATACCAGAATAAATTTAATAAAGACCCAGTCCTTTATTTTTATTATAAATTAAATATTAACTTTTTACATGAGACTTTCTAACTAGTGTATATTATTTGTATACTTAAATTATAGAAATGATGTTGGTATATTCAGTGGATATAACCGTCGCGTCTCGTCTGCGGGCCACTGAGATTTGTGTGCAATTTTAATATTTTTATTAGTCGGTTGTGTTTGGCGCACACGATTGGTGTATTTTGGTCCGTATTTACAATAATTTAACATATTCGTGTATGTTTTTTCAATTATACAATCAAGTGTTGTGAATATCACGAAAATATATTTTTATGAGGTGCTAATAATGTTGCTAGCACAACATTTTATTTTTGCATTGTAGCGAATAAGTTGATGTTGACGATTTATTATTTTTTCATATTTTTTAATAAGCGAGCAAATATTTTTAATAAATTGGTTAAATTTTTTGATATTGAATACTTTTAGGACTAGGCTGAGGTGTTCTTATTCAAAATATCTGCAACGGTATACGAGAAAAATAACGAGAAATATAATTAAAAAATGTTTTAAAGATTACTGTAATTTCTGAATTTTAACATCACGTCGCCCTCTAAGCAATCGCAATATTACTAGAAATTATACAATTTTAATAATAGATTTTAAACAGCGGCGTGGTGACATGTATACGACGATGAACTCTATGTTATTGTGACCATCTAATTAAATTAAATGAATTTTTGTGTAGTTAACATAAGACTTTTATTATCCCTTCATCCTTATCGGGTTTTTCTAGTGGTGGTTTTGTAGTACTTGTAACCCCATATAAAAAACCTATATAAAAACCCCCGTGTTGGTCCGGGCTCCTTTGTGGGATAGACCATCTGCCTTCCTGTGTCAGGCAGCTCGTAAAAAGCGAGCATAGGCTTGCCGTCACTAACACCGTGACATCTGACAAGGTGGTAGAGTTTGGCAGCGACTCACCCGGATTGATACCACCGCCTTACCTATTCCTGCCGCCATAACGTCATGACGTGTTCCGGTTCGGAGGGTAAGGTAGCCGGTAAACTTACTTTTGCTCGAGGCCTAACATCCCGGCCTCTGGCTGGCAACGCACCTTTGGTGTCTAGGCGGCGGGAATTTCTCCCCATCAGGGAATCCGTCTGCTTGTTTGCCTTCCAATGTCATAAAAAAAGACAGTAGTATCTACCACTGGGATATTTTTAGTACTATTTAACTATTGTGGCCTAAAGTAACTTTATGTATGCACTTATAAGTTACTATTGATAAGATCGAGCAGACAGATTTTTTGGTGGTGATTTACATATTCTAGGTGGTATTGTTACGTTTGCAAATCTGAGTCTGAGGTAATAACAATGTCAGTCATTTAATATGATTACTATTTCAGAACCTAAACATCCTAATTAGTTTAAAATAATGACTGCAGTGCTAGGTTACTTACCCAGCACTGTTGGACATCGACTAGGCGAAATATAACTTTAAATAAGTTGCAACTTCAGAGTTATTTACATAGTTTAAGAGAGATAATGTTTTATGTATTACGAACATTAGGAAATCAAACCCCAGTGAAGATACAGAGAGATTAAACGGTCAATAATAATGACAAGATTAGAGATATGCTATTTTAGATCAGTTGCAATTTTACATTTTTTGCTCTAGACGGCCTATCTTGATCTGTAGATAAGTTTTGACCGTAAAAGGTTTTTTATACATTATACATATATATCAGTTTGTGGATCTTAAAGGAATTCGTAGCGTTAGTATACGTAGAATCTCTAAGATCTGATGCATTACTTATAAACTTAAAAATCAAACAAAAAAGTTGGCTCGTAGATAATATATCAACTAATGTTTCTGAGATAAATAAATAGAATAACTAGAAAATAATATCTGAAGAAATAAAAGACAACTATATTTCTTCAAAAACTACCTCTTTTCATTTTCTGTATTCACGTGGGAAGACTTATAATCGTCAGTTTGTCATAATTTCGAATGAAGTGAGATGAAAAGTTTAAAATAAAATGATGAGAGAAATCACGCAGACAGTGTCTACAGGGATATCAACATCTCTAATCCACATTAACCCACAAGGTCAAGACGCATTGCAAGTTCAACATGACCCACATTTCTTCGACCCATATTTGAACAAATATTAGTTCCTACCATTCTTTTTACAGTAACTACAGGTTTGTGTCTGATACGGCCTTGCTATTGCAAAAGGCTAGGGGTTTGTGACTCATAAGTCATATGATATCACTGGCGGCTGATTATGTATATCAGTGGCCAACACAAAATGGAAATGTGTACAAGAAACTATTAAATGACGTGTTTTGTATTTGCTATCTCCAGTGACCAACAGAAATACAATAGAGATAGCAAACACAAATGACTTTAATTGACAATTTAATGTACACTTTTTCCATTTTGAGTTGGCCACTGAGATACATAATCAGCCCCACAGAGCAGCGCGTCATTCATTTACGTAAAACTTGCTTGAGTTGCACATTTGTGGATTTCCTTTTCACT
This sequence comes from Calephelis nemesis, assembly GCA_002245505.1. Lineage (NCBI taxonomy): Eukaryota > Metazoa > Arthropoda > Insecta > Lepidoptera > Riodinidae > Calephelis > Calephelis nemesis. The sequence goes on from NJDD01010292.1 coordinate 71,108, forward strand.
TGCAGTATTATTTTGAGGTTGGTGAGAGACACTCGCCCATTCAGTAGCATGCTAAGGTCGATCACTGCTATATCAAATTATTTGACCTCGACCTCGAATCGTGAGTAAACAATGTCATTTTTTTGTTTGTAAACAAAATTTAATTTTTACTAATTTATTTCTGTGGTACTTCAAAAATTATTTTTAGTAGTAAGGTGTTTTAAGGAAAATATGTGAGTTAGCTAGAAAGTAAACTATGTAAATCCAAATTACTTGATTTAAGCAATAGGCGTTCACTGCCTACTGGTAGCTCTATGCCCCTGTAATGTTCTTTTACTCAACCCGTTTTGATGAAATATGACTCGTTTGGATAATATAACTACCTTATATTCAAATCTTCAAAATCGATTCAACAGTCCATAAAATATATCTCAGATATAAATTATAATAGTAGATAAAAACTATCTATCATTTTATGATGTTTATGAATATTTTATCTAAATGAGCTATCGATTATTCGACAGGGGAGTTCAATGAGTAGGCATATTGGATTTGTTGACATAATTTGTATATTTCTAGATAATTATAGTAAGGCTTAACAAGTGCCCACTTAACTACGTTACCTAATGTTTTTTAATTTTTTCCTTTAATTTTATTTACATCAATCTTTTTATTGAGAAAATATCGTAGTTTAGTTTTAATTGTTTTAGCAATAAGTGTAGCTTCTTCGAAAATGATGAGCATTCACAGCGCATACAAAGAAGATGTCCACGACGTGCCTATATCCGTGATCACAAGGCCTTTTATACCGGAGCTCGACGAGGAAAAAGTTAAGTCGCTGATGGACACAATCCAGGTGAATTAACATTTTTTTATAACATACAAGTTTTTTTATGATATGGTAAGACAAACAAGCAGACGAATTTCCCGATAGTAAGAAATCCACGTCGCCTAGAGATACCAAAGGTGGTAATGGTGCGTTGCCAACCTGAGGTCGAGATGTTAGGCCTTGAACAAAAGTACGTTTACCGGCTACCTTACCCTCCAAACCGGAACACTTCAACGGCAAGCACTGAGGTTACGGTGGCAAGAACAGGTAAGGAGGTGGTAGCAATCTAGGCGAGTCGCTGCGGAACTCGACCACCTAGTCAGATGTCATGGTGTTAGTGACGGTAAGCCTATGCTTACCTTTTACGAAAGAAAGAAAGAAAGAAAATTATTTATTTGCGGAAATATGTGTGTAAATGAGATGTTACAAAAATATTTTAGTATATCAACATATTCTACTATATTTTGGTGTGCAAATATTTTAATATTTATAAAAAATATTATTTAAGGTACATATGCTTTAACTTTTAAGCCAATTATTTATATTTATAACTAGATTAATTATTTATTAATAAACATTTAATAACTATAATTGAATTTAACCCTGTCTACCGTAAACTACCACGAGCTGCCTGGCAGGAAGGGAAATGGTGGAGTCTATAAAGAAGCCCGGACCAACACGGGGATAAAGTTCTAAAATGTCCTCTTTATGCAGTAAAAGGTACTTCAGAGTTGAGACACTGTAAAAGCTATCTAATGCTTGTTAATTTTTTTGTTTATTTACCTCCTGTGATCATATTTGTATAAAATTTGACGACCGCAATTTTCATTCATAGAAAGACGAACAAAGTATTATTGGTTTGAAAATATACATAACAATATATCTTGACAAATCAAACAAATTGATTTAAACGCAAAATAACACCTTGGCCTGCGACGCGGTATTTTAAATAATTAAAAAATATAATATGTAAAACATTTCATCACAGTTTTAAACAAACGAACGCGATATTTAAATAAAAATATTAATAAATTTCTAATATTAGGATTCCTTCTCTGCTTTTACTTATCTATGTGAAAAATGTAGCTTTCTTTAATTTCAAGATTTTTTTACTTTCCATGCGATACCTGCCTCTTGTGAAGACTTCGTGATATTTACCCAGAGCAAGCAATGACTTGCCAACATCCGATGAATATGTTGATAGACTCGTCCAGCATGTTTGTTTGTAAAACTTATTCTAATCCACATCATCTTATGTATTTAACTTGTCTATTTAGTCTGCCTTCATAAATTGCAAAAAAATCAAGTTTTACTTTAGTCATCTTTATGTAGATAAGGTACAGATATAAAACATTCTTCAAATATACAGTTTACATAAATCTCTCTAGACAAGTTACACAAATTGAATCTAACCCCAAACTAAGCAAATTATTTATTACGTGTGTTATATTATAGGTATTAGTCAACGATGTTAATATATAGAAATACTTCAATAGATACTAGAATAAATTTAATAAACACCTAGACCCGGAAATGCAGACTTATAAATGTTCATCAAACAAATGTCTGTCCCTGTCGGGAATCGAACTGTCGCGTCCTAGCGAGCAGCTAGCTCCCGACCAACAAAGCTGTCAATCTTCCTAATTATTGACATACATACCCCTTAAAGTACTTCTGGAGGCGCCGGCACGCATTTATGTATCCATAGTGGCAGGGTTAAAATGTTTCTTCAAATTCCAAGCAA
>NJDD01010292.1:74710-88644 GCA_002245505.1 Calephelis nemesis
CATTCTTCAAATATACAGTTTACATAAATCTGTCTAGACAAGTTACACAAATTGAATCTAACCCCAAACTACGCAAATTATTTATTAGGTACGTGTGTTATATTATAGGTGTTAGTCAACGATGTTAATATATAGAAATACTTCAATAGATACTAGAATAAATTAATAACCACCTAGACCCGGAAATGCAAACTTATAAATGTTCATCACACAAATGTCTGCCCTCGTCGAGAATTGAACTGTCGCGTCGTAGCGAGCAACTATCCCCCGAACAACAAGGCGGTCAATCTACTTATGGTCATACATACCCCTGAAAGTAATTCTGGAGGTGCCAGCATGCCTTCATGTATCCATAGTGGCAGGGTTAAAATGTTCCTTCAAATTCCAAGCAATATTAAATTTAATTGTTTTTGTTTTTTGTCGATTTCTTTTGTTGGTGATCGGGATAGGTTATTCTGAAATACGTGTCTATGCAATTAATTCGGCAATCTTTTTTTATGTTACAAGACATAACAAGCACAAGGCGTGATAGTCAGAGACAGCCGTGGCCTGTTGTTTAGATTTTACAGACGCCTAGAGAAAATAAAAAAAATACATAGCTCATAACTCTAAGCAGCTTTAGCTCTTTCTTAAGAATACAACAATAAAAATACTCTACAATTTCTTAAATAAGATACCAAAACGAAATCCTAACAACACAATGTTATTTGCTAATAATCAACAAACGAAAAAAATCGTTTAACATGCGCATATTAAGTTTTTAGGTAAATAAAGTGCTTTGATCGTTTGACTTTGATTCCACCTTAACATTATAAATTCTTATTCACCAATCAAAACTTCTGGTGCGCTCGAACTAAAGAAAATGGATATTACCTAGATTAGATTACATATAATATGATTTACGTAATCGAATTTAAAGTAAAGATACTTAGATATCAAAACAAACAAAATAATTTGTTGTTATTTTATAGAATTTGATATTTTATATACATTGTAGATAGGATATACATTTGTTTTTTATCGACGTAAGCAGTGTGTAGGGCGCATCTTACCACATCTTACCTACCTACTATTTCGAGTTTCAACTTTAGCAAAACAGGCACTTGATTAATATTGCCATACTTCGTGTCCTACCTAAGTCATTTTTTGCGGTTGTGACTTTATAATACTAATCAATAAGTTAAGGAAAGAAAAACGTCAGCCTAGATATCTAGAGCTCGGATGAGCAATCATTCCCCTAAGGCCTAAACCTTCAAGTATCTACATTCTTGACATTTTACAGTAAGTATATTTATTATTTTGCAGAAAGACGAAGAAAAAGGCAATGTGCCCCCGATTGATATTCTGTGGATCACAGGTTCGAATGGCGGGAACTACTACTACAGTTTCGGTGGATGTCACCGTTTCGCTGCGTACCAACGACTTCACCGGAACACAATCCCAGCCAAACTTATAAGATCGACAGTTGCCGACTTGAGGACGTACCTCGGAAGTAGCACTCCGGATTTGAAATAAACACTAATTATTTGAATTGTGGGATAATAATTATAAAACAAGAATTGTTAGGAAAAGAACAATTACATTTTGAAATCTACAATTTACAATTGGTTTAATTATGATGTATTTTTGATTGTTTAATTAATCTTTATTAGTATGTAATCGGCGAACGCTAACAAATATAAGACTCATGATTTTTCCAGTGTTTTTAGGTTATAAATAAAAAAATAACACTTGCACATAATTCGTTTAGGGCCACTTGCACATTCCCGGGTTACGTTTAATGTTGAGTTAAACTGTCAAATATAAGGTGAATTAACTCTAGTTAGACGCTAACTCAGTGTTAAATACTTAACCCAGGAACGTGCAAGTGCCCCTTAGGAACTTATAATAAACTAACAGTTTCACGCAGCTTCGGCTGCGTAACTTGACTTCTAGTGCACCGATTTTGATCAAACAAAGCCTATGTCATGTATGAGATAGAGTGAGATAGGCTTTGCTACATTTAGCATTCTAAAGGTGAAATAATTTTTGAAATCGGTTCATTAGTTCCGGAGTCTATTCATTTCAAACAAACAAAAAATCAAACCTTTCCTCTTTATAATATTAGTATAGATAATACAAAACTCTTTATTGTACAACTAAATCATTGAAGTGTAATGTATTACATTGATAAAAACATATTTACAAATATACAAAAGGCTGTTTTATCGCTAACAAGCGATCTCTTCCAAACAATTAATAATAAAATTGTTAACTTTGGTGTCTAGGCCACAGTGTCTCCTATCGTCGGGAGAGCTTTGTGCTTGTTCGCTGTCTTATATTAAAACTACTAGCAAATCTATTTGACAAAATTGATTTTAAAACGAATTGCCTGCTAAATATTTATCTCCATGATTATTTAATGTAGTATTATGATATAATGTAAGTATATGTACAGGATATGTAAATAAAACATGAAAATCCATCTCCATCTATTTATTATGTCGGATTCCTTATCTAACTACAGAACAACGAGATATGCCATTTCTGTATAGTATATTTACAAACGTGAACATAAATAATATCAAAATACATTCAAACTATTCCCTTACACATTGTGTTTTATGTTTGCAAAATTCATAAACACAAACTAACCTTAGCACCAACTTTATTTCGAGCTAAAACATGTACAAAGAAAATACAAAGCAAATTTAAATTAAAGTATACATGCTGTTACATTTGGCTTGAAGGACCAAAAATTTTGATTGCAATATTTATAATACCATTATTACTTTTATCTAAAAAAATACATCTCTAGATTTGGCTAAAAAGATTTTTCGTTTAGAATTTTTCTACTCTTTTAAAATAATTGATTCTACAATACCCATCTAATTTACAATGTTGTACAAATTTGTGTCTAGATAATGAAGTCTTTATTTAAGCATGAATAATGTATTTTACCTGCTGTCAAGTGTCTTCAAACTTTCTTATCTTTTTATTGTAGAAATAAAAAAATGAAACAGGAAGACAAACCAAAAATTTACGAAAGTAAGTATGTTTTATTTTTCAAAAAACGAAAGTAAGCGAATCATATACAGAGTATTGCAGAATCAACTGTCAGAGCACATTAATAAACCTAATTTCCAAGCGAAAACTAATTTGCTTTATAAAATACGTAATTTTTAAAATAAAATCCTTATATAATATATTGGATTGTATTTGTAATACAAAAAGAACTGAGTATATGTAACAGTGAAGCGATCATCATAGATATATGTGGCAGAAATGCTATTTAGATTCAGGTGTATATTTTTTGGCACAGCATTTGAATTATTTTTCTACAGGGTTTGAAAAATACCGTTCGAATTGTTTTGAGCAGTTGAAATTATTAAAAAAACCGTCGAATTTAAGAGTTGACTTCACAAACTATCTCGCATTCTTTGTGTACACTTATTTCTAGAAGTAGGTACCATTTAACATATTATAGCGATTACATTCAGACTATCTATTCCTTGCGGGTGGCCTTTAAATATAATGTAATGATAATTTGATAGATTGAAAGTTTCTAAATTAAAACCAAAAAATAAATATTAAAATTAAATACATGCATTTTTATTGATTTTCAATGTTTAAGATATGACAGTAACAAAATATGAGTAATTTTCAGTTATTTATTCGACGGAATATATCGATTGGTTAACAACTGAGTAAGAATAATATTAATAGCCGCAAAATTCTACCCATAAATTTCATTTCACCAAACCACTTCGTACACAGTATGAACAGTAATTCTCAGTTACTCGAATTAAAGCTTATATCTTGTGCATTGTACCATAATGGCCTATAAAGTATTGACGAAAATATTTTTACAAACAAATCTATATTAAAACCAAAGTAAACAATGTACACGTATTTACATAATATTTTAACGACATATTCATACATTGAATTCATTTATCATAACAACGTTCCAGGCTTCTCACCTGGTGCTATATTTCATATATTTTTATGTACATATACAAACATCTTTCTCACAACTCTGTATAAAGCCGATTACATATATTTTTGTATATATTTATACACATTTTAAAATTTTACTAGAATTTGGAGATTTTGCAAAAATATTAGTGTTGAATATCAACCATTTCAATGTTTTTTAAGGAATTGCAAAATAAATTAAATTTTAGTATTTAGCGAAGATAATTATTTTCAAGAATAAAAATTTCAATATAATTATTTTTTATTATACAAAATGACTACCTAATTACTAAACAGCAGGTTCAAATACTCTGTGCTTTTAACAATGATGCTGTCAAATATGACTTCGAAGAATGTCATTAGTATACACTAAGAAACAACACAACTCACACCGGAGTTCACTTCTAGTCAATAAAAGTTTTCATTTAAATCAACTATTATTTTATAGACAAATATTACTGGAATGTGTGCAGCACATAAAATATGTTGCAAATTTTGTAAACTTTTTGTAAAATTTACTTAGTTACATATCGCAGAAGTACCTACTACCACGGTACATAACTACGCATTTCATCGCGCAGTGCATCGCAACTGAAATCTCAATTTCAAAAGTGACAAAAATTTCTAACACATGAATGCGCAAAATTGTGTCCGTTTGCAGTTGGTTGTTGCGCATACGCAACTTTTGGTATACGCTTCATCACGGCATTTCAATAGTGCTATTTTAAATGTATGAGCAAGACAGCATGTCTTTAAATTTTTCCGCATTTTAGTCATTACCTACAGTTTTTGTCGATTATTCTGCGCTTACAAATTCCCTTCAAACTTATGAACGTTGTAAATATTTACATAAGTGTATCTATAACGTTATACCTACAGTTTTACCTATATCGAAAATGCCCACGATAGGGAAGTAAAATGATTCAAATAATTTGTTTTAACAAGTAGCTTCTATGTCATCTCAAAAGCTCTACAAGAATGACATCTTAGTATAGTTTTAAAATGACAGAAATTATACTAATTACGATATCAAAGTATTTAATTTCTTAATAAAGAAACTATAAAAATGTTAAGTGATATAGGTAGTATAGGTATATTTAAATATAATGTTGTGGTAGGAAATAACTGACAATTGAAAGATTATATTTGTTACAAAAGTAACAATCGCAGTACATTATATCTACAATTTCATAAATCTATCTACTTTTTCTATGACTTGAAAAAATAATTCACATAAAAATAAATATACTTTTTACTCAATCAGTATAATAAAATATTTACTTATTCTGTCTAATTTTATATGATATGGACTGTTTGTGACATAGATTTCATTTCTCAAACGTTCACACGAGTAATATTCTTAACATACAAGCTAGTGCTCAGTGCCGGATAAGCGTGTTAGCAGGAATTGCAAATTCTACAGGTTCCACGCTTTCTAGGCTTACAACCTCCACCACGCTCTGCTACCAAGAAATTGTTTTTGAGACTGACAGGTTGCCAGATGCAAAATACATTGAACAAATCCCTCCTACCACGGACCCAGCGCTAATGCAACACTGAAACTATAATCGGAGAATTACTTGCATTCTAGTTTTAAGGCTTAAAAATGGGCACGAATACTAAGTTGTTCAAAATTCGTAAATTAATACAGAATCCGAGATATTTTTATCTCATCAAAATCGAATTTTAATATCTAATAAATTGTGTTCTTTTATTAGAGTTTACTAATGTTTTTATTGTTTATTAGAGTTAGCAGTAATGGGTATACTCCAGGTTATTATAGAGTACTTTTCTAACTCACAAAACCTGCAAAATATCTACATTAGGAATATGATAAATCATGTATTTTCTAATAATTTACAATGGTCAAATATAGTTTTCAATTCCTAAAGTCAACGAAATACGTTAAGAAGCAATAACTACAGAAGTACGTACTTCAATTAATCGGTAATTTCTATGCATGTTAAAATTAAGAATTTCTTTATTATCTGACAACAGAACATCTAACAGCAGAACTCAAAAATAGAACCCAAACAGAAAAAGTCGTCTGCCTTCTTGACAGGCAACTAGTAAAAGGCGAGCATAGGGTTACCGTAACTAACACCGTGACATCTGACTAGGTGGCAGAGTTTCGCAGCGACTCACCCGGATTGGTACCAGCGCCTCACCTATTCCTGCCGCCATAACGTGTTCCGGTTCTGAGGGTAAGGTAGCCGGTAAACTTACTTTTGCTCGAGGCCTAACATCCCGACCTCAGGTTGGCAGCACACTAATGGTGTGCCACCTTTGGTGTCTATAGGCGGCGTGAATTTCTTACCATCAGGAAATCCGTCTGCTTGTTTGCCTTCCAATACCATTAAAAAAAAAACGATCTACATACTTTCTTTAGTTAGAAAGTGCCGCCAGTAAACTAAATTGAATTTTAACATTGGCTAGTGAAAAAGCACTCATAATAAATGTTATTTATTATTATTACATATTTTAAAACAAAGTCGCTTCCTCTGTCCCGTTTTATGCAATTGTAACACGGGGACGTGTTATTTAATTATTAAAAGAATATTTTTATATATCGCACCCTCAGTAATATAAGGGCACAATCCAAAAAACTTCTTTTTGGGAAATCGTGTTTTAAGATACAGTATTTTTTCCGATATCATGTGTTAAAATAAATATAATTACCGTGTTATTCTTATGTTTATTCTCTTTCTGCTAGCACTAACCAGTAGCGAATCATTTTGAGCCTTTATCATTCAAAATCCCAGTCGTGTATGGGATTTTAAATGTGAAAATTTTGACTTAAGCCCTTATATTACTGAAGGTGCGATATATTATTTTTATTTCCTTTTATATGTTATTTGATACGTTCTCAATCATCAATTGAAATGTAATTCTCGTTTTGATTCTGCGTTCTTTATCTTTTTTAAAATTCAAATATACTTCTTTAAGAGCCAGTAGAGTTTGCATCGTAATGCAACCTCTACATATTTAAATCTTTAAAACTACGTGAACTACTAAAAAAGTGATTGAAGAGGAAGGTTTATATATTATGTATATTTCATGACCGTGCGAAGCCGGAGCGGGGTTGCTAGTAAATAATAATTGTAAGTTATCGTAAATTGTTTTCATTTATGATACCATTTTAGTTTATCATACATACTAAACATTTATCATAAATTTTTATTTATCAAAAATTGATTTAAATTAAAATAAATTGTTATTATTACTTTAGAATGACCATTCCGTAGCGACTAATGCAAGTAAGTTCCAGGAATCGGGATTGCGCCACACATAATCTAAAATCTAAATAAGTTTGACCCATAATTTTAGGAACATTCTGACTATCATATAAGGCAGATTTTTTCCTGTTTACACTTTTATTTAGGCCCAAATATTTCAATAAAATTTACAAAGCGCAATACACTACTAATTACTAAAATATTAATTGGTATTTTATACCTGCAAATTTTGGGTTTGGGCATTTTCAGTGTTGCCACCCTTACAAATATATTTTCTCACTGGCAGCTCTAAGTCTGAGCATAACAACTATCTATAGTTCAACAAATATTTAAGATTTCACCCGGTATAATATTTTATAATATGTGTTATTGTCTTATTAAGTAGCATCAATATTATTTGTCATAATAGTCTGGAAAAAATATTTGTTGACAAACACAATATATAGCATTTCATACTGAATTATATTTTATGTTGACTCATTATATCTAGTCACGCAAGAAGGAACCAATCCATAAAATATGACCGGAAATATTGGTACAAAAATTAAATTACTTGGCCACAATCTCTGTATTTTACTATAGCACAGATTACTATCTTAGAATCAGTTGTGGTTTGGATCTTATTTGCATACCGCGATCCAAATATGTTTGATCAGATATCTCATTAGGCGGTAGGTTTATCCGTCAGTCGCAAAATTGACTAAAGCAACTGTCAACTAAACCTATCCTCTAATGTGTGCGAGGTAGAGGAAAACGGAAAATGAATAAGAACCGTTCAACCCAGAAGCTTACACAAACATAGCATGATAAATTTACCACAAAACGATTATCCTTCCATATACGCAACGTATCTTACATTATTATGCTCATAATTATTAACTCACTGTTTTATTTTAATATAACAACTACCTACATTAGGCACACTATCATTTATTATTACTATGGAGGTTATTGATCAGGGGGGTTACCATAAGCTCTTAAAAGAGTACTATTTCAACAATACTAATTGTCAGTCGAGAAAGACAACCTTATGACGTATACCATAAAGTTGCTTATAAAGGCAGACATTTAGCAAGATGGAAATAATACTGCTTTAAGCGTTCATGGTAGACCCCCTGAACCATCTTAAAGACGCTAAAGTCCCAATGGTGGTAATTCCACTGTTCACAAACTAAACTTATTTTAGATGCATGATATCTTTCTCAAATGAAACAAAAACAAAAGAGACGGGACGTTTTAGACATGTCAGATTAGTCCGAACATGTCAAATCGCGATGTTTTTAATCGACGTTTTCCGAGTAATTTAAACGTCTGTAGAAATGACGTGTACGGTCTAATTTGACAGCGCTAAAAGTGTTTTGTCTCTTTCTGTTTCTTTCGTTGAAAGAAGACAGCGATAACTTAAAATTAGTTTAGTGAGTGCGCAACAAAATTACCACCAATAGCTTTTTTTTTAATATTTTGAACTGTGTACTCTGCTTATCTTCTACCTATCTGACACACACATAAAATTTACAAATTTCATCATAGTTAATTTAATCATTGCGCATGATTCATACACATTGGTGGAGAGAATTCCAGCAAACAGTAACATTTAGGAAACATTTACTACACAGTAACAGTAAATTCTTCAACACTTCGATCAACTATAGTTTAACACTTTCACTAATTTTCAAAATCTTTATATAATACAAAATATGCCCACAAATTGTACGTTTTGTTGTTTTGTTGTTTAAACTATTTGGTGTTTCTATATTTAGTCAAAAACTATTTAGCTGTCATATCGTGATTGTATAAGTCGTGAGTTGAGCGTCAGGTAAACGAACGATACTGAATTTGTGCAACTATTATCATAGCGCGAAAATTATGTTAAATTAACACTAAAAATATTAAAAATAATAAATAATATTCAATCGACATTATATTTATCATTTTGTGAAACAGACTTATACGTACAATACTACATGTATTTTTATAGTTTTCTTTGTCTAGTATGGTATTTCAAAACAACTATTTAAAAAAATGCGCTTTAGTTGACATTATAAAAATCAGTATCAGTCGTCTTGTCTGTTCAATCTCAAATGATTATACGTCTAAAAAAATATTTGAATAGTCAGTCGTGAACAAAATTGGATATTGTCAGATTAAACATTGCAAAACTGGGAATGTTACATTAACAGTGTAGTCATGTCATATTCAGAATCTACGCCATGTAGTTATATTACTACAGGACGTTACACCCCTAAGACCTGGGGGGTTAGAATGAGCACTTTCGTCTCGGCGCGATCGAATCGTTTCGCTTGGACGATGCGTTTCGTTTCAAAACGTTATCGTTTTTTATAAAGCTAGAACAATCATAACTTGAAGCGATATCGTGTAAACGAAGGGTAATGACCGAATTTGTATGAAAAAACAAAATTTTGTCTATGACGACACGACTAAAAACACGTCAATGTCAAATTTGTTATTTGTCAATTGTCAGACGTCTAACGTCTATCGCCGACGTCACGTTTTGTTTGGCACGAACGTTCTACGCTTTTTGAGTTTCAAGACGACGGTGGTTCATTCTAACCCCCCAGATGTCGTTTCCAAATAGTGCTGGCTCACTCTAACGTCTCATGAAAGAGAGGCTGATACATTAGAGAGAGTCAGCAGTATTTGGAAATGACATCTGGGTGCTGATACATAATACATACTGAGATACATATCTCAGTTACCAACTCAAAATGGAAAAGTGTACATCTAATGACGTCATTTGTGTTTGCTATCTCTGTTGCATTTCTGTTGGTCACTGGAGATAGCAAATGTAAAACACGTCATTTGACAGCTATTTATACCCGGTTCCTATATTCAAAAAACGAGTCGTTTTGATTACGGATGGTAGTATTTTGTACGCTTAGTAAGATTACTAACAACGGTTGCTCGTTTCCGACTATTGATTCTAAACATTTTTTGAAAATATTGGTAACGCTCCGTTGCTTTTGAACAAACTACGAATGGTTTACGATTCGTTGATTATAGGAACCGGGCATTAATGGACACTTTTCCATTTTAGTTGGCAACTGAGATGTATAATCAGCCCCCAGTTCTTTGTTAGGAGTGCAACCTCCAGTACTAATATAGCTTTGTGATCTACACGCTTGGCATATAATATTTTGTATCACAACTATTGTCAACTTGTCGTAGTCATTAGAGATATGATTGCGAAAAAATGTGCACATTAACAAAAAAAAACTCACAGTTTAAAAAAAAACGTCTGTCCGACTCGTTCATTCACGAGTTCTTGTAAAACTGTCCAAGTCTATGTCATCAGCGAGCCCTGTCTAAAATTAATACCTGCAATAAAAAGATTGTCTGGTCATTCAATATTGTAGGGGATATTGACGTCCAAAAATCAATAAGTATAAAAATAATATTTCGAAAGAACTTTTCCCACTTTTCCGTACATATTCAATATACGAAAAAAATAATATCGAGGGGTTCATATTTTGTTAATATAGATCTCCCTCACGTCTTAAAAAAATGTCATGAATCACTCTTAAATGAAAGTCTGTCAAAATGATAAGAAGTTACAGTTCACGCAAAACTTAATGTGCCTCCAAAGTAGGTTACCATGTCCTTGGGCAGAACTCACTTTAAGGTATCTGAAGTAAGAGACTCCCTCACTTCCCCGTACGTATCCTCATGCGGGGAAGTGAGGGAGTCTCTTTTACTTGGGTATAATTGCGTAAAACTTTTGTTTTATGTTATAAACAGTTGTTTGACACTATGTGTTTATTATTAAAATAATTACTGGTATTTTGACAAGCACACAATATTTGGATAAATAATAAAACTAGCATTTTCACGCAGCTTCGCCTGCGTAACTTGGCTTCTACTATACCGATTTGGATGAAACAAAGCCTATGTCACTCGTGGATAATGTAGCTCTCGAATGGTGAAAGAATTTTTAAAATCGGTCCAGTAGTTTTTGAGCCTATTCATTACAACCAAACAAACAAAGTTTTCCTCTTTATAATATTAGTATGATTAGTAGGATATGACATGATTTTCTTACTTTCTTATGCATTAAACTTAAAATGGCGCCGAAAGTCGCTATTCGATTGTTGTACTCAGATGTACCTGCATCAAACTACAGAATGAACTTCGCAGGCGCATTTAAATTTTGCGCGAACTGTATCATTGTATTTAAGTGCGGACAAACAACAAAACGGCGTCATCACACGAAACCCGATCTCAGTTTCAAAATGTCATGGATATATCTAGCCATTAGTTACTTAAAAACCGTCAAGTTTGTTACAGTTCCAACAGGTCAAAGTAGGAGTGAGATCACGAGCGCCCTTGGTCTATGGCTAATCTCCTTGGACGTGGGAAACTTATGTAACTGTGTATAATTTTTTAAATGTCATTATTCACGTATCAGTCAAAAACAGTAATTTTGTCATGATGACCAGATCCTTAGTATCAATATTTTAAGCGTATTTCAGTGGAGTTGGATCTTAGGTCGTGGTTGCCTTCGGACGAAGCCCAGGGACACATCCTCAGACGAGATCCTCGAGCAGATCAGGCTCAGGTCCCGGCGTGTAGTGCAGCTCGCGCTCGGCGAGGCACAGGTGACATCAGTCCAGCGCCCCGATACACTCCGGCTCCTCCCTCACACAATCCTTCGGGAAGTAACCTGATCTGTTGTCGCCCTGGAAATTATCAACATGTGCAATTGCCAGCAAACAGTGCTGGATAACGTAGTGGGGGAAATTAAATTTAAGAGCCGAATTAAACGACTTCGCGTACAAAGGAATTGGAAGCATTTCGTGTGGATCAATGCATGCTCTATAAATCGGACCTTTTAATTTTCCCACATTGCAACACTAAAGAAACCTGAACTTGTCCGGCGACTTTGATCATGTCGCATATTCTAGTAAGTTGGACCAAGGTCGTATTGGTAAATTCCTGATCATCATTCAGGTTTCCATTTACAGCAGTCTTGTAAAATTTATCTTTATTTTAGCGTTAATCTAGGCCCTAGGGATTGTTTTTTTTATATCATTTCCTTTGTCCGTTTGGACATCCTCCAAAGTAGTCCTATTAAGCCTGAGCTTTCTGGACTATCTACTATATCTTAGTCTCCGCTTCAAAGCCAAATCAGAGAATTTCGCTATCCTGTAGTTGAATAAAAAGTGTTTTGTAAAAGACGAAGTAAACACGTTACCTTATCCAGCGTCCTCCCCTTCCACCAGCCCCGGCTGTCCCCCTCCTTGCTGAGCACCAGGACCTTGGCGCCGGGGCGCAGTGCCAGCTGGCTCGACTCCAGCGGCCGGAAGTCGTGGATCACTGTCGCCACCACGCGCCGGAACGGCCAACGTAAGTTAGAATTTAAGCTGAAATAATATTAAGTAATCTATATTCCGTCGCCACTTATGCCACAAAACCTATTTTAAATTTTACATAAATTTACACATTAGAAATACTATATAGCAATAGTACCGATAAAAATGTATATGATCGCCACTGCGTTCTAGAGATCAGATGCTGGACTTGGTACCATGAGGTCCTGGGTCTTAAACTTGTATTGTTTCCAATTTTTTTAATAAAAAACAAATTTGCCCGGCATTGGGCCGGTTTGTTATAGGTTTGCTTCCTATCATAGTGGAACATAGGATCTTCAGCTAGTCATGGGTGTCCTGATTGCTCCTCTGTCTATATCTTACGGAATAAGGGCGTCAAAATACTTTTATAATTATTACCAATAAGTTATAAGCTAGCTGCCGTGTTCTCTCCTATTATAACTTGAACGCCAAAATTGACAAGTCGTTTCCAAACTACATATTGATTGACATCATCGACCTTTAAGTATATGGATATGAAATAGCTACGAAAAAAGCCTGCCGTCGGCTACTAAATATGGCTGCCATTTTGACATTATAAGGCTGTCCAGAAAAAGTAGAGTATCGATATCGATACATGATCTATTAGTGACGATTGATAGTTAAGTTTAGGCAAATAGACAAGAATTATTATTTACCTACCGAAAGAAATCGCAACTATCACCTTACTTACTTTGTGCTACCCAATTGGCTTATACCTAAATAGGGAAATGTAATTAAACGAAAGAAAGAATGTTTGTTTACTTTTTGCGAGCACGTTTTTTTCATATTGTGGCGTGCAAATAGGTTTATTCTTTATTTAAGTTAACTCTTAATATTTATTACAAGATTCATTATCATTACAAAAAAAATGATCAGATTACATTCAAACCACTTTCACACTAAGCTAGACTGTGATTGATATTTTCAGTGGCAATGGTATACGTATTTATCTTGTCCAAATATTCTTTTCTAAGAACGTAAAATAAAATATCGACAATTGTAATAGTACATCACTACAAAAATTGAACACTAAATATGGATTCTTGGCAAACATGAGATCTGTCATTACGTCAATTTAAATCGACGCCAAAATGAGCATAGATAAAAATGTCGTTATCTCTTTCGACGTACATAATATCAACATTTGTTAAAAAGAGACAAAGAGATGTTGTTAAGTTATATGTCGATTCCAGCGGTATTTATACAACTAAATTTGCTATAGAACATTGTTGCACTTCTTTATATATTCCTACTTCTATGATTGACATCAAGTGTCAATTAACTGTTGATACCTGAAAAGGGTAGAGTTTTATATAAAATGCAGCCATCGACAAGTACCAATAACTTAAATATCTCTTTAATTTTGAAATTTTTA
>NJDD01010295.1:0-35261 GCA_002245505.1 Calephelis nemesis
CTTTTTACGAGCTGCCTGGCAGGAAGGCAGATGGTCTATTCTGCAAAGGAGCCCTGACCAACACGGGATTTTAAAGGTTCTTTATAAAAATGTGGTCAAATGTGATGACTTCACGATGTTCCTATATTAATTTTGTCATGATCCAACTAGTAGGTAGAATCTATACTTGCTATCGTCGGCACTTGGTGGAAGCAAACTACTAATAAAATAAACTAATTATAATTGGATCCCGATTTTGGTATATTTGTTGCTAATTGATGCAAATTTCTACTTAACTAATGGCAAAATGCTAACGCGAATGCCAAAACCTAAAAGAAAGAATGAATGAATGAATTGAATGTGATGCTATAGATTTTATGATGTCTGAAATAAATTATTATTGACACTAATGATTCGTTTATTTATGTGCAAGTGAAACGTCTACATTTTAGTGTTAAAATTATTTGTTATCCCAAAGAATTCATGCATAAACCTAATAATCGATCGAAATAAAAGTTATTACACCGATACCTACATTAGATTATTAAAGGTGGCCTGCCTTTTAAGGCTATTATCCCAATGTAAGGAGATTTTTTCCTGTCTTTATTAACAACTAGCTGTTGAGGCAAACTTTTTTTTGTTATAACTTTAAAGTACGAAAAGAAATATATACGCACAGAAAGCAAACTTGTACGAATTTATTCGAATGTTTTAAATAGTTGCTATAAGTACTGAATTTTTTTCACAGTTTTTAATTTTATTTTCAATACCTTTTAAGCCTTGCTTTAAATTTTACAAATATTTTCAAACATAATTAACTGAACCTGAATCTGAAAACTTAAAAACGCTCGAAGCATGTTTCAGTTTTCGGAGTCTCTTAATTATTTAATTTCTTATACATGTAGCCTTTTATTAATTCTTATCAATCCCACCTAATTTGCTAATAGAAGAAAAACGATTTCCTCAGCATCATCTATATATAATTTAGATATCTGGACATACAGAATTCTGGGAGACGGTCAGAAAACTACAAAACTTGCAGGCTTTGCTGGCTTTCTCAAGTAGATGTTTTCTTGTGTAGCTGGAAAGCAATAATTAACCATGAGATGAACAATTGCTAGATTTTTCAATACTAATTACACGCAACTAAGAAAATATTTAAACAAAAATTATATATATTTTAAACTTGAAACATTTTATGAATGTTTATAACACTAATCAAAAATTATAAGGTGATTTAATAAATAAGTATAGTAATCTAGAAATTACTTTAAGCGAGGTTAATAGAATTCTTTGGGCTCTGTGTAGGCACCTCCTCAATGGATTTCACCTATACTTTTCATCATATAAGTGTGACGTAATAACACTAATCTATCCACCATATAAAATATGTAGAAATCAATTTTTTTTTATTACCGCCTTACCTAATTCTGCCGCCATAACGTCATGACGTGTTCCGGTTTGGAGGGTAAGGTAGCCGGTAAAATTACTTTTGCTTGAGGCCTAACATCTCGGCCTCAGGTTGGCAACGCACCAAATTTGATGTCTCTAGGCGGCATGAACTTCTTACCATCAGGAAATCTGCCTGCTTGTTTGCCTTCCTATAACATAAAAAAAAATTGTTTTTGTTACGAGTAACATCTGAAAGTTTATGTATGTGATTGTACAATATGCGCGAGTTTGGTTCGTCCTAAGTCAGTTTTCTTGTTTTTTCCCTTCTCGTTGACGTTATGCAAATAACATAAAACACGGGAACAAGCCAGCAAAGACAAACAAATTGGAGTTCTTATCGCTTCCGAGCAATCCCGGCCAGACAAACAGCAAGGAGGGAAGCTCGCAAACAGATATCATTCTTTCCTTTAAAAAAAATTAGATATTTTGTTTCCTATACTTTTTTGCAATAGATTCAGTATCACTTCTTATTTTTGCTGATGTAATGCCCAACCTACTCTTGTAATTTAGTTTTTGCATAGTATATCCTACGTTAATAAGCGCCTGTGATTTTAGTATATTATTTTATTGGATAGGACGGTGTGCAAATAATATTTAATTAAATTTAGAGAAATTAACTATTTATATTACACATTTTAACAACACTTATTTATACTTTTAATAGATATTTTATTTATTTATATGTTTGGTAAGCTACGTAGTTTATTACAAGTCATTTTAAAGGTAGATTAATTTTAACCCGATCCTTTGTACACTACCATTTCTTTTATTTTTCATTCGCTTTATTCTGCTAATTCCACGGATAGAGTCAAATTCGTATTGCCTTGTTAGTTGTTTGTACGGTATAGTCGATTTCCTGAGGATGCCTCGGTGTCGAAGCAAAACGTACGTAAAGTGCGAGTTGGTGAACTAGGTGGTGAGTTCTTCGACAATGTTGGCGAAGGACGTGAGAAATTGGATTGTTTCACGAGCTTGGACAGACGCGGTCTGGTCACGGTGATCGGCGGTGGGAACGTTAGATACAACACGAATCTTCGTTTGTCAGCTTCTGTGTCATTCGGAGGATCTCCTGCCACAACAGTTACACGTGGTCTTGAGGTTAAGGTAATTAGTAGTCCAGCATACGATGCTTTAGGTCAAAGTCAAATTTTCTCTTATCATCTTGTTCACTATTTTCACCACATAGTATAAAACAAAGTCGCTTCCCTGTCCCTATGTCTCTATGTATGCTTAAATCTTTAAAACTAAGCAACGGATTTTGATGCGGATTTTTTAAGAGTAAAGTGATTGAAGATGAAGGTTTATATGGTATATTTTATAACCGTGCGAAGCAGGGGCGGGCCGCTAGTATATCAAAAAAATCTTATTCGATAGTTTCGATTTGAAATACATTTGCTGGTCTGTCCTAATTATATTTTCTCAAACACCTTCATTGTACAGAAAATTTTACTACTATATTTAATTTACGTCCATACCTTTCCGCCAAACGCGACGTACACAGATAACGATTTCACAATATACGTATATGGATGTATATGAATTACAAACTCGTTGTGTATTTTACTTTGACAAGTACTTCATTTCAAATGAAAAATACAGTCATTATAATAAAT
Organism: Calephelis nemesis; assembly: GCA_002245505.1. Taxonomy (NCBI): domain Eukaryota; kingdom Metazoa; phylum Arthropoda; class Insecta; order Lepidoptera; family Riodinidae; genus Calephelis; species Calephelis nemesis. The sequence continues at coordinate 3,045 of NJDD01010295.1, forward strand.
GTGATCCACGAAACACATCCACATGCGCCCCCTTCACAATTCACCACTTAATTGAGGCTCAGGTGCGTACTTTATCACAATACGAGCCGCGAATCATTCGTACGTTGTCACTTCATCCGCCCCTGTGAACTAATCCTTACGCCCTACGCGAGATATTGCAAGCGATTTTTTGAATTTTTTTTTTTGCACTTTATTATACAATAGACATTGCATGTCAGTTTGATATTATTATTGTCTGATTTATTTCAATTTTAGTCTTGTCTTGGGTAACGTGTTGCTATCCTCGCGGTTTTCACAACTTCAACGGACTTTAGAATTTATATATTAATGGGCGATAACACTTAAATCTACTTTTTAGGGTAAAAATGGATGCGTTTACTTACGCGTGTGACAAGTTATATTTACTTAATTACAGCCTTATAAAAAAATAGGAAAATCTAGAACGAAAAATAGATAAATCGCATTTGTATGAAACTATGTGAATGTGAATCTAGAAAAATGTTTCTAAAGCATTCAACTTACTGTTTTAGAGTTTTTTTTTTTCAACTAAAAAACGTTTTCATACTTTTTTTGTAACAAATAATTAAGACTAAGTTAAACTCGTCCTTGAAGCAACTAACATCAACTAATATTTGACTATGTGTCACAAAATACCACTGCACATTTTCACCACCACAAGTTATATTTTGCGGTTTTTAAAAACGTTTCATGTCTAAAAAACAGCCAACAACATCTTCGAAAATACTTAATATTTAAAAAATGTATTGAATTTCAGTTCCATATAGAGACGCCATATAAAGACGCCTCCACTTAATTTTTTTCAAAGAGTACATCTACCTACCATATTACAACAGCTGTATGATCTACTGCTATCTACTGGTTTGTGTATAAAGGCAGTGACATACAGAAGGACAGACTGACATTTTGCAAAGCTACGCCATTTGGCTACGGAATCCTTAAAGCGACTTGTATTTCTTACCAAATGTAAATGACGGTTCCGTATAGTCTGTTATTTGCACTACAAAAAAAATTAAATCCACTTGGGGAGGAGGTGTAAATAACGCATAAACTACTTTTGAACAAACACACTACGTTGTGAAGAAAAATTTTCATGTTCGTAGATTACATGCGATAAAAATGAAGTGGGTGGTTACAAAACTCATTTTTCATAAATTTAAGGCAAGGGCAGCTCGGTCTGGTTAAGTTAATTGATGACTTTTATTTAAAACGATCATTAGTTACTGGGTTGCCGTTAGTAGCCAGCTTATCGTAAGTCTTTATGCTACCACTGGTTGGTTAAAAAAGTTTAATACCCGATTTCACCAAGAGCCCCTATATCTACGGGACCTTTTAACGTGTTTTAGGGGACAGTTTTATATTGAAACAGTCCCGTAAGTAGCGTTAAAAGGTCCCCTAAAGTATAGGGGCTCTTGGTGAAATCGGGCATAAGACTAATTTTTCGTTACGTAAAGTTGATTTATTGTTGTAATTAAAAATAGACATGTTCTGCTTTTACGTCAAAATGGCTAAGCTAATATTAATTAATTTTAACATAAGAATAGATAAGGCATTGGACGAAGGATTCTTGACGTCGCGATTGATATATATTTAGCTTTTTTTGTATTTGATAAGTCAGCAAAGAAAAATAATGGTCACCTGATGGTAAGAGACAAACGTGGCCTATAGACACCATAGATGTTACAGGTGCGTAGCTACCCTATGATCGGGATGCTAGGCATATTGTGCAACTCTACCGGTTACCTTACCATTAGGACGGGAACATGACATTCATTATGTCAGCAGGAATAAGAAAAGCGGTGGACCCCTACCTGGAAGAGTTGCAGTACAGAACTGGTACCCCAGTGGTCTTATTTGTAATGACCCATTTAACCTTTGCTTGCCTTTTACACTGCAGGAATCCCTGGCAGCAAGGAAGATCTATTTTACACAAGATACTTATCCAAGAAGAAGGCAAGATCCTATAAAATTACAGGCATAATTTATACTTTCAAAGCGTAAATCGATCGGAAGTTTACTTGTATACCTGACTTGACATTCCAACTTCAAGTTTGCAACTTCCCGTTAATAATTTGAATGTAATTTAGTAATGTGTATTTCTTACTTAATTGGATATTAGCTGCAACTGTGCCTTTTGCTATTTTACTACTGTAAAAATGCTCTATATCCGTGGCGTTGGGGCGTGTATGTGTAATAAAACTTCTTATTTTCCAAAATTTTTTTTTATATTCTATGGTTCATTCAAGCCTAACGATTTTACGTTTTACAGCATCTTCAAGTGTAACCGGTTGGTTTAAGTGTAATATAAAGTCTGAAATAAAATGTAATGCAAAAAATGATTTTTTTCTATATTGAGTAGAATTATGCAACGGCAAGTCATACGAGTTAGCTTCTTTAACACAAAAAACAAAAATATGAGGATCGTTAACTACATAAAATATCATTAAAATGGCGTATGCTCCAGGTAGAGTCCCTCACTATATACGCTATTAGTAAAACTGAACAGATCTCTTTCACATCTAGCTCTTATTACAGGATTAATATTTGTGTGGAATATTCCGGCTTTTCCAGCTTTGACATCCAAACACTCAGAACGGTGAAATAAGTCATCAAAGAGACGGGATTATATTTTCACGTGAGCTAAAATTGATACATACGTGGTTATTAAAGGGTAAAATTTCAAATAGGGTATAGAATTGAAACTTTTCATCGTTTATGACAGGGGAGGTCAAAGCGTGGATTATTTGTGGATTGAAAACGTGTCTGCGTCGCGTTTGAAGTGTACCAATTAATCTGAGGCTGCTTTGGCGTGTGTACCTGTCCTTATAAATGCGGATTCAATGGCTTTTCAATGTGGAAAGTCGTACGTGTACACCTATCCTTAATGCAGATTTACGTGTTGGTTGGAATTTTTACTATTCAAGTGTTGTCTATTTCTACTGTTTATTTTCGAAATACCTGAAAAACAAACTTGCCAGCGTTTATAAAAAAAAGGTTTTGACGTCTTCTAGGTAGAGCGTTTGAAAGACAGCTTTGCACGCGAAAAATATTGGAACTAGTATATTCTTTGAATTTTCCAGATACACGGTAATATTGAATATGAATTGCTAGAGTGTTATTTTCTGAAGTATTTTGAAGGATAATTTACTCATTTTGTAACCAATTATAAAACACCAGTTTATAAATAATATATACCTACGCGAAACCTAACGCAAGAAATAGGTACAGGTTCCTTTTATACGACATTACTGAGAAAATTACCAAATTCCATAAGAATGAGCTATACCACTCAATTCAGAAGGTTTTATGTTACGGTAATTGGTAATGGATTTTTTTATATAAAAATAGAGTAAGTGTACAAATTTGACAATATTACGGAAAGTGACGTTATGGCTGCAGGAATGAGTAAAGAGATGATTCTAAACTGGATTAGTTGCTGCAGAATACTCAACGACCTAGATAAAAAATAATTGTTATCTTGTATTGTACTTTTGTATGATAGTTTCCACATCGCCGGAAAATTAGATTCCACCATATATCTAACGTTTTATCTAGATTTTTCAAATGCGTATTATGTACCATACTAACTGCTACCCGCGGCTTTGCCCGCGTAGTGAAATTATTTAAAATTTAGCTCTTCAATGCAACTCTTTAACGAACTAAACTTTCAATAGGAAAAAAATCCCCCGATTTTTTAAACATACTTTATTGGTTCTCCGCTCCTATTGGTCATAGTGTGATGATAGCCTTCCTCGGTAAATAGGCTATCTAACACTAAAAGAATTTTCAAATCGGACCCCCGGGTTTTTGAGATTAGCGCGTTCAAACAAACAAACTCTTCAGCTTTATAATATTAAGGATAGATTAAACTCAAGCGATGGAATTTTATAATTACTGAAGTTGTTGGGAAAATATTAGGGAAAGTGAAAAAAACAAATTTAACTTTTTTATACCAGCTGTTAATAGCTTTCAATTTTAAGTTAAATAATATTGTTTACTAGCTGCGCCCCGCGGTTTCACCCGCGTAAGTCCCAATCCCGCGGGAACTCCGGGATAAAAAGTAGCCTATATGTTATTCTGGGTCTTCAGCTACCTACATACCAAATTTCATCGTAATCGGCTTTGTAGTTTTTGCGTGAAAGAGTAACAAACATCCATACATACAAACTTTCGCATTTATAATATTAATAGGACTATGGCGATCAACACCAACATCAACTTTTATCTCTTCTTTCGTTGCAGTACAATATTTGTGAACTTCGGCATCACATTGCCTAAAAACGCCAACGAGTTACATAGCCCATGCCCGGCCAGTGCCAGGACACTAGTAGGTAGGTAGTTATAGATGTCCGTCACCGTTTTGGAAAAAAAACAATGATTACCACGGATAACGTTAGTTTACGGTAGACAGGGTTAAATTCAATTATAGTTATTAAATGTTTTGGTAATAAATAATTAATCTAATTATAAATATAAATAATTGGCTTAGAAGTTAAAGCATATGTACCTTATTAAAAATATTTTTTATAAATGTTAAAATATTTGCACACCAAAATATGGTAGAATATGTTGATATACTTAAATATTTTTGTAACATCTCATTTACACACATATTTCCGCAAATAAATAATTTTCTTTCTTCTTTCTTTCTTTTCTTTTCTTACCACTTGCCACTTTTACACCGAAATCTACGAGGCTAGGCTAAACACTATTTATCTGAGCACTGTAAAATTGTACTTTACGAGAAACAACTTTGCAACAACAATGTTTAAGGCTTAATCAAATGATTAGTTAAGCAACGATTAAGAGGTTAACTACTTTTTATAAATAAGGCAGTACATGTATGATTCAGTAAAATTTTAGATTGGCGACGGGTCTGTCACATCCCTACGTAATGAATTAAGCAACCCTAAAAGAGTTTATCAGTGTTTATTATTTGTTTTCACTTGTAGTACCGGACAGTGACGAAGCGAGTGGCGCGCACTGTGTGACAGGTGCGGGCGATTATGACGGTACGCGGGGGAAAATATGTCCTGTATGATATGTTTGATTATGTGGACATACCTTAATAATTATTTTAAAAAAAAACTTGTTTCACTTACCTTGTTGGATTCAATTTATGAAACTTACCCAGGTATTTCTTAACACAAATTTAGCAAAATTTGATGAAATATTTTATTAGTCACCAACTTGACTTTTTATGTGCTGACATACTTTTTTTTTGACAACACTCAAATAATGTCTTTATCATGTTTTATATTTTCATATTAGAGATGTCATAACTAGATTTCACAAGCACATTCTCATAGCTGAAAACTGAGACTTACAGCAATTTATCTTAAAGCTTAAAAACACGTGTGTACATTAAGTATTGTTTTATGAGTGAATGATGCCTGTATATTTAAAACATCAAGATAAGATATAATTAATAACATTTTGTTTTATATAAGGAGTTAATTTTTAACATCTATATTTCGAAAGCTCTGTTTGAGTTTGGGCTCACATAGCAATAATTTATTTACAAACATAGGATCCTATTCCTTAAAAAATACTTTGCCATTCTTTAGTCAATGTTTGCATCACACAACGGCTTTGCAAAATGAAATGCCGACAGCTTCATGGTGTTTCCGAAACGTTACGATTTGAAGCAAGAAAAGAGCTTACTCGTTTTTTTTATGATATTAGAAGACAAACAAGCAGACGGATTTCCTGCTGGTAAGAAATTTCCGCCACCTAGAGACACCAACGGTGGTAATGGTGCGTTGCCAACCTAAGGCCGGGATGTTAGACCTTGAGCAAAAGTAAGTTTACCGGCTACCTTACCCTCCGAACCGGAATACGTCATGACGTTATGGCGGCAGGAATAGGTAAGGCGGTGGTACCAATCCAGGTGAGTCGCTGCCAAACTCTACCACCTAGTCAGATGTCACGGTGTTAGTGACAGTAAGCCTTTGCTCGCCTTTTACGAGCTGCCTGGCAGGAAGGCAGATGGTCTAGTCTTCAAAGGAGCCCGGACCAACACGAGGACGACAACTCAACTTTGATATGTCTAGTGCTTCAGCTTTTCTATGCTACGGAAATCACAACAGGTAAATCGCTTGCTCGTTTTACACTCATCTATAAAAAAATATTATAAGTAGTTCGATTTATAATGTAATAAGAAATATTGATCTAAAGGCATATCCACATTATTATTTTACGACCAACACGTAAAAGCAAAAAAAGCGTTTTCATTACCGGTCGTTTCGTTTTCACGCGGAGGCTTTTATTTTGGTCAATCCTGCCGTGAAAACGGTCATCAGAATGTGCTTCGTGTTTGATGACGCGATTCAGCTTTATTACAATTGATTAATTCATTGATATTCATGGATTTTGTTGGAATTTATCTCAAAATGTGCCAAGCGGTTCATTAATTTCATTAGGCCTTTTCGAGGCTGTTGCAATCTATCCTTTTATAATACTTTTTTTTTACGGTATTGAAAGGCAAACAAGCAGACGGATTTCCTGATGTTAAGAAATTCACGCCGCCTAGAGACACCAAAGGTGGTAATGGTGCGTTGCCAACCTGAGGCCGGGATGTTAGGCCTCGAGCAAAAGTAAGTTTACCGGCGACCTTACCCTTAGTAGATTCTTGACTAGACAGAATTTATAATACCCACTAAGGTATTATCAAACTAAACTAAACTAAACCCCCCCACCTCTCCAAACCTATAAGTCTCATGTAATTTATGAATGATCTCAAATAATAAATAAATAAATATCTCTGGACAAGTTACACGAATTGAATCTAACCCCAAAGTAAGCAAATTATATGCTTGTGTTATGGGTGTTAGTCAACAATTCTAATACATAGAAATACTTAAATAGATACCTGAATAAATTTAATAAACACCCAGACCCGGAAATGCAGACATCTAAATGTTCGTCACACAAATGTCTGCCCCCGTCGGGAATCGAACCCGAGCCCTGCGGATGATCGGTGTGGTTATGCGTGTACGGTAGCCACTCGACCAAGATTTAATTGTAAATCTCATTTACATTAGTAAATGTATAAATAACAAAATTTAGATTTCTATTTCAGATCAAAAATAGACTTTAAAAGGCTTGCATTTTTCTTGAACAGCTTTTCTCTACCGGCCACTCTGAGTTCCACCAGACCAATTATTGGGATAATCCACAGCCTCTTTAAAAGCAATTAATATTCTATTGAAAGCCCTTGATCTGTTCCGTAGTCAGCTTTGCGGGATTGAATTTGATTTTAAATTCAAATTCACCATGAAATTATTTCGTATTAGTATCTCTAACAATAAAATTGATATTCAAGCTAAATGTTCTTATAACAAATCACATTTGTTCTAAGAAATTTTTTATAAAAAAATACTTTAGTTTTGTATTGCCTGATTCATCACATTTCAGATTTGATACAAAAACGTTTCGTCAATTAACCAGATGTCGAAAGGTACTTTTTTTTAATTCGAATTATCTACTAAGATTGCATCGAATTTTTATTTCGATACTAAGATTGCAATTTAAGAAAAGTGTTTTCAAATTCAAGAATCATTTTTAAATACTCTTAGTTGTTTAGATCTAGTGCGTTGACCATATTCATTACGATACTAATATTATAAATGCGAATACATGTTTATTTGTCTGGTTTTTACGTCACAAGGGACCGAACATACGGTTAAATTTGGGTATGGAGATAGATAGGAGATTGAAGATATAGGCCACTTTTTATCTTAATATCTAATGGATTTCTACAGGAGAGCAATGTCAAATTAAGACGCGGGTTTAACCATAGGCAATATCTAGTATTATTTTTATAAAGGTGGTATTTTTTTATTAATTTTTTTTCACTTGCCCTGTGCGTGGGATAAAAAAAAAATAAAAAAAAATACGATGTAAGAAACGAAAGTTATGGCCATTCTAAAAATGTTAATTTCATCTGTGATAAACTCATTTGGTGGGTACTCAGAATTGTGTATCTATAGGACATAACTACCCGCGTTAACGGGTTAGAAAGGAATTAAAAATTTCGCCACGGGACTTGAATCCTCAGTAGCTCAATTGATTAGAGCATTCGTCGGCTTGAGACGAAAGGTTACAGGTTCAAATCCTGTCTGGGGCGAAATTTTTTCTTTCTTTAAAATTTATGAAAATTAATAAAGGTGTCCTAGCTGATAATTGATAAGATGAGAGAGATACTCAAAAAAAGGTATTTTAAATGTAGCTAAGAGGGTAGAACTTATATTAATTATAAAAAACATGAACCAAACACTTTAACATTATTTTTTTAAAAAACTTAAGATAAGGGCTCAAATCCAGCTGTCATCAAACAAATCAACGCCAGAAACACACGCGAACTTATAATTGGAATGAATACAATCAACAAGACAAACTGGGAATAATTAAACAATGTCGCAATTTAAACATCCGGGGTAGGGGGAGGTCTTATCGGGGTTAGGGCGGATAAAACGGTAAATCGTTAAAACTGAGGTGTTTAGTGATCGCCTGAATATAAGAATTCTTGGGTTTGATTTAACAAAAGATAAATGTTTTTTTATCTGGATATGTACCCCAGTTTTTTTAGTCCAGGGAACATGAAAATAAACGTAACCATGAGGCACCGTAGATTTTATAAGGACGTTGTTATCTTATATTTAAATCTCCTGTATGAAACATGACAATGGCGATCACTTACTTTATGATGGCAGAAATAGGTAAGTTACAACACATTGACATGTAGATCTGACTAAATGCATTAGTGGAATAATCCAGAAAACAATACTTCTAGATATCTTACTACTGGTTACATTCCAAGGCCGACAAAGCCACTTGTGTGTCAAATTATAGCTTTAAAACCGTCTCAGTTTTTCCCTGCATGGCCTTTGGAGACTAAACCATAAACTCTCCAAAGACCATGCAGGTAGTTTCTAGGTTTTTGAAAAGCTGCGTCTGCTGTTATGCCAAAGCTTTTGCACTTAAGGTGGTGGTGGTAAATAAACTCTTGATACAAGCGTTTTTCACAAGTTTTTTTTAGTTGAAACAATTCCTTCCACCTATGTCTATAATCGAATTAACTATTTTCCTACCTGCTGCACTCAGAGACGTTAATAATCTTTTAATCATTCATTGTTTCGACATTTTCCATATTAAGTTCTGACTTAATTAAAGATCAAAAGTTGATTGACGACCGTTAATCTTTGATATTATAAAAAATATTTAATAAAATGTTATTTAAACAATAAGACGGAATGTTTTAATATAGAAAGCAGACCTCGTTCATATTTAAAAAATATTATTAAAGATTTTTAGATAGTTAGTAGAGTGTTCTGCCTTGCTTTCGCTTTATAGCCAAAAACACTTTAATAAGTGTTGCCTTCTTCCAATATAATAAACTTAGCGCTTGTAACAAAATATATCTTTGCTTCAAAATCGAACAACTGCGGTCTACCGCCTTTATTGCCATATTTATGTACATTTTCAGTCAACATTCTTTTACCGGTCAACATTACATTCAAACGGATATTTAGATAATTAAATTAACAATATCAGTAGCAGTATGCCAATGCAATTAGATTAATTAAACACTTGATTAATAATTACATACCGATATACAACTAAGCCAACGTGATATGAAGTATATTAGGTACTAGCTGCTCCCCGCGGTTTCACCCGCGTAAGTCCCAATCCCGCGGGAACTCCGGGATAAAAAGTAGCCTATATTATATTCTGGGTCTTCAGCTACCTACATACCAAATTTCATCGTAATCGGCTTTGTAGTTTTTGCGTGAAAGAGTAACAAACATCCATACATCCGTACATACAAACTTTCGCATTTATAATATTAATAGGATAGGGTTACTTACATCACACTCAATACATTTTTGATTGCTAATAAATAAAAACTAAAGAGTAAAGAATGAAGTTAAAAATTAAAAATTATATATGTTCTATATATAAGGATATATTATATTGACAATTAATTATTAATGATAATTTTCAATAATTTTGGTTGCATGTGTAGTTGCTGAATAAAAACTTTTAGAAAAAGGACTTTTTAATTGTTTTAAATTGCCTTTTTTATAATACCGCCTTACCTATTCCTGCCGCCATAACGTCATGACGTGTTCCGGTTCGGAGGGTAAGGTAGCCGGTAAACTTACTTTTGCTCGAGGCCTAACATCCCGGCTTGTGGTTGGCAACGCACCATTACCACCTTTGGTGTCTCTAGGCGGCGGCAATTTCTTACCATCAGGAAATCCGTCTGCTTGTTTGCCTTCCAATGTCATATATATATATATATATATATATATTACATTTAACCCTATTTCATGAGATTCTAGGTCATCCTCCTAGTTTAGGCAATAAAAAAATTGGTTCATTTAACTGTCTGATAACGTTGCTTGGGATTGGATAAGTGCCCGATAGGCGGTAGGCTTACCTGTCACATTGTGGGGTTTCGTGTTTTCGACTGGTCGTGGGTATCCTTTTTTTATAGTTGGTCGTGGGTATCCTGGCTGTACCACTGCATAATTCTTCATTGATATGGGCGTGAATTTTTTAAATCTCTTCAAATATTAAATTAGTTACTAGTAGTGTCTCAACCATTGGAATAGCATTTTAAATGAAATGAAATGAAAATTATTTATTTGCGGAATATGTGTGTTAAAAAGTCGTTATAAAGATATTTAAGAATACAACATATTCTACCACATTGTGGTGTGCAAATATTTAATAAAATTTTAAGAAGTTACATATTTATATAAAAATGTACATTTAAATCGCAGCACTTATTTACATTTTTAATAAACATTTTATTTATTTTTAAACATAAGTTTCATAATTTATTATAATTAAATTTAAAGGTAGATTAATTTTTAGTCCTATATACCGTACACTACCATTTTATTTTGTCGCTTATTAAGATTTAGTTTGTTTCATCCAAATATTTCAACTGTCACATAACACATTAATCTTTACCAACGCAATACAAAATCTGAGATCATTTCATTCCCAGAACGAGGGTGCGTAGGCACGCTAACTCGATATATCCCCTAACCTATGGGTGAGAGATTTATTAATCTATCTCCTTAACGTGTTTTAACTGGGCAAATTGAAAAATTATGTGCCGACATCTTACTTTACCCTCCGTCTGGGTGCTGGGAGGCGTATAGTTGACTTTTTGATTAATAGACGGAATAATTCAATGATTTACATTATTAGTTTTGATTGCAGTTTAAAATTAAAGAATAAATCTGCGAAATACATAGGAATCATAATAATAAGACTGAAAGTTATTTATGGAGAAAGGCACGTAACTTTTGCACGTACTGAATCAATCGAAATATACAAATGATGGAGTTTTGTGTATCAAAAAATACAACAATGTGAAATCTATGATAGATATAGTAAATAATAAACAACAATAATAATAAAGCCCGAATTGGATAAATGCTCGGTTGGCAAGAGTTTACCTCTTAAAACACTGTGGGAGTAAATGTAGTGCCCTGGTTGTAACTGTACCTGCCTCTTCGGTAATACGGGCGTGAAAATTTAATAATTGCATAAATACATTGTACGTAAATTCTAAATTTTAGTTTTCGAAACTTGGTTTTTGTTCATTTTAAATGTATAAATTGCTGTCCGAATTTTTTTATTGCAGTAAATGTATATAGGAATTCAAAGCCAATAGTTCAAACTTTTTGAACAGATATGTTTGCAGTTTATCAAAAAAATAGAATATATTTAAATCGAATGAAGTAGATAAAGAAAACTTATAGATTAATCATCCTATTAGAGAAGAAAAAAATTTAGAACAAAACTACCAGATCAAATTACAAATTGAGATATGCAAGTAGGCCAACCAAACTTTTGTACAAAATAATTATGCAAGTTTGATTGAGTAGGTATTTGTGCGAAAGTTTACTACTAATATACATATTACATGTACATTCATTCCACAATTAATTGTCGTGTGTTGGGTAGTTTACTAATAAATGATTTCTCATACAAAGTTTGTCTCCTGAAAGGTAAATAAATTTTTATTTATTAAATATCTAATGTTTGATCTAGGATTTTGAAGCATGCAAATGTAGGTATTAAACGTTAAAACTTTTACATTCATAGTAAAAGTGTAGTTGGAATTTATAGTAAAGTCCACAAACTAGCTTAAGGTGACCTCAAATAAATTATTTTTTTATTTCATTTTAATTAGTCATATTTCGAAAATTAAATTATCAAAGTAAGTTGGACCGTTTAAACTCTAAATTTATGCAGATATTAATATCTCGTGACTAGGTATTTGTAGCCACATACATCCAAAAGGACTTGTAAATTGTGTATGTATATTTGGTTGATTTATTGATAGTATCTAAAGTATATTTTAAACCGATAGTTGGTATATTGGTTGTAATTATGCTGTTCACAAACTAAACTTATTTTAGATGCATGCTATCTTTTTCAAAATAAACAAAAACAAAAGAGATGAAACGTTTTAGACATGTCAGATTATTCCGGACATGTTAAATTATGATATTTTAATGTTACTTCCGTTGAAAGAAGATAGCGATAAATAAAAATTAGTTTAGTGAGTGCGCAAAAAAATTACCACCATTATCTGACGAAACAACAGTCTAAAAGTAAAGTAAAGTATCTTCGCGCCCATACCCCCGAAGAGGTAGGCAAAGGCACAACCAGGGCACCCACGACTAGCTGAAGACACTAAGTCCCATAATATGATAGGCGGCAAACGTATTGCCAACCGGGCACATTTCCAATCCCGACCAACATTTATTTTTAGAAAATTGGAAAAATCCAATTTTCCTTTTGTTGGCCGACCCGGGATTAGAATCCGAGACCTCATGCAGACAAGTCCAATACCCAAACCGCTAGACCACAGAGGCGACAACAGTCTAGTACTAAAAATGTGCAATTCAAATATTTCATAATCTCAATGAATCTTTTGAATTGAAAAATATTTAAACTTGTTCAGAGCTTACTTGAATTGCGTGGAAAGCTTTAAAGAAAATTAAAGTATCTACTGAAGCTGATTACAATGCTCCGGGTGCGCTTAGCGGATGCATTTTTATTCTATCGCGGTCTTCTAGATTTTTATTTCTCGCGTAAATCGCCATTTCTTATTGAATTTTCTTATTATAACTTAACTGTCGTGATAATATTTTTCTTATTAAGAGAAATTACGAGAAACGAGGGGCAGTTGTCGGTTCGTGTGCTAACAAACTAGTTTGTCAAAGATTAGATGGGGCAGAAGCTGTAAAGAAAACATTTTGCGTTACTGATTAATAATGCGTGTTGGTCCTCGCTCCTTTGCTCCTTCTGCCATCCTGCTAGGCTGCTCGTAAAAGGCGAGCATAGTACTAGATACCGCCTTACTTATTCCTGCAGCCATAACGGCAGCGCTTGCCGTTGACATGTTCCGGTTCGGAGGGTAAGGTAGCCGGCAAACTTACTTTTACTCGAGGCCTAATATCCTGGGCTCAGGTTGGCAGCGCACCATTACCATCTTTGGTGTCTCTAGGTGGCGTGAATTTCTTAGGATATCCTTCTGCTTGTTTACCTTTCAATGTTTTTATTTCATTTATTTGTTTCGCAAGACAGTACATTTATGACAGCATAGAGGCAGCATAACCACAGGCAAACGCTACCTTTAGAAGATCTGGGCTCGGCTTTTTATTTGGCACGTTAGGCACCTTTCTGAGTAATGTTACAATATTTTAAACACACATGTTAGGTACTAGCGGGCCCACCGAACTTCGTTTATTTGGCACTTGATACTCCGTGCGAAATCTGCACGGGCACTTGGCGTGAAGATATGTAAGTATATGAAGAACGACATAAAACTTAAAATGTTTCTTTACATCCAGGATTTCAGGTTATAATTGGTTCAGTAGATTTAGCGTGAATCGAGATCGGGATGCAGTCAGAAAGTCACACGAAAATTTTAAAAAATGTTAAAAATGTCTAGTACTGCCCATTTTTATTAGTCTGAATTCACTCTTAAATAAAAGTATTTTCACTCCCATATCCCGGAAGAGGTCGGCAGAGGAACGACCACGGCACCAACGAATAGCCGAAGATACTAGGTCCCAATAAGAATCCCATCCTGGGCAACGCTATTTTTTTATAAGAAAACTAGCTGCGCCCCGCGGTTTCACCCGCGTAAGTCCTAATCCCGCGGGAACTCCATGATAAAAAGTAGCCTTTATGTTATTCTGGGTCTTCAGCTACCTACATACCAAATTTCATCGTAATCGGCTTTGTAGATTTTGCGTGAAAGAGTAACAAACATCCATACATCCATACATACAAACTTTCGCATTTATAATATTAATAGGATTGAAAACGCACAATTTAAATTTTTTTTGTTGCCCGACTCAGGATCGAACCCAGGACCTCAAGAACTCAAGTCCGACGTCTAACCGCTAGACCACAGACTTTTTATAAGCATATAAGATAGGTATCTTTTTTTTCAAAACCAAATATTTCTTGTCTGCATTGTACTTAATCTTTATTATAAGGAAACCGTCAAACAAAAACTATGGCGGTAATTGATTGACGACCACGTGATTAGGCGAACGTACAAATTGTGGGGGGATCGACTTGAGGGTGATAACGTACTTGCTGCGATATATTCCCAGAAACTCGATATATACAAAGGGACGGATGATGAATTGGTCATATTGGAAAACTGAGATGTATTGCTACGTTAACCAACTTCAATAAGCAAAATACATTTTTTATGTTACATATAATTAATTTCCTGATGGTAAAAACCATGTAATACCGAAGATGTTAAAAATGCGTTGCCAACTCAAGGCTGAGCTCCTCTTATTATATTATAAAGATATCAGGATGTCTAACTTTTAAACTTTAACATGAAGAAGGATAAACTGTTATATTTCTTTTTATTACCTAACAAGAAAGCGACATGACTCTCCTGGCGATAGGCACCATAGATGTTACGAGAGTACCGCCGTCTTGAGGCTGTGATATATGTCGATTGTCCAAGTCTACCAGCGGTCCTACCCTCAGGACCTAATCATGATCAATCATGTCATTATTACGGCAGGAATGGTTCTGGTGGTGGATCTCTACCTAGACAAGTCACATAATGGCACTGTGGTCTTGTTGATTGACATGCATAATATTTGTTAGCCTCTTGTAAGATCTCGGCCAAGAAAGCAAAAAGTCTGTTTCACACAGGACACCCAAACCAATAGAAGAAATAAAGAATTAACGAACTTCGTCTTAAAATATCATCGGAATCAGTTCCAAGTTGGCTGAGTAATCGCGTAAAAAAGATGCAAAAAAAACAACACTCTATTCGTGAACCTTTCCTTTTTGGAGTCGTTAAGGAACCGTTTCCTATGTTCAAAAATTATGATGCCACAGGTAGACACATACACACAGACATATTGAAACTTATAATATCGGTCTTTTTAAAATAGATGCATTGACAATTATTGCGTTGGCATTTAGAAACTCACTTTACGCTGCGTTTTCTACAGAATGTATTTTCACACTTCACTTGCTCGTACTTACACGTGCAAACTTTATTCAAAGTGAAATTGCAAGTTTTGTTTCACGCGTTCCAAAACCTCGCGTTAAAGTTTCAATAACGTGCTTTTAAAATGCAAGGGCCAAACGGTGCGAGGTTTCAATGCGTTTGTATTTGTATTTGTGACCAATTAAGTTTAGAGTATCTTCACGTCCTTACGTCCACGAGAGAGGCAGAGACATCTAGCCGAAGAAACTATGTCCCACAATGTGATAGGTTGCAAGATGCACAGATTTGTAGTGTATTCTTTAATTGAAATTACGTGTTTTTTTCTGCCAGATCTGATGCCGGACCGATAGACTACAGAAGCGATTAATTTTTAAAATTAAAATTAATGTACAGGTATAATATAAGTCATCACTAGGAAGGCCACTGATTATAGAGTGCTGTGCAGCAGCTAGGCTGGGTCGGGATGCACCTATTCTTGCCGTCATAATGACTATCCTATTCCGGTCTGGAGGGTAGGTTGCACAATAGGCCTGACATCCCGGCAAAAAGATAGCGATGCTCCTGTAGCATCTATAGCGTATATAGGCCAAGGTGATATCTTACCATCAGGCGATCCGTGTGCTTGTCCGCATAAAAATCAAATGTTTATGTATGACATATTAATGTTAAGTATGTTATAAATATTCATAAAAATCGATCCATGTGTCTTGACATGAAATTGGAATAAAAATATAAACACATAAAGTTATTGCATTAGTAGGAATTAAAAAATAACCGTGCATTTAACGATTTAATATTAAATTTCAGTAACGTGAATCGAATAGTAAAAAAGACAATAAAAATCGGTCGTCTCACAAGAGATTAGATATAACGCTGCGATATCGCGGTTCTCGCGGTCCTTGTCTTATAGCTCGTAAAATGTTTTCGCTGGCAAAGATTAAAGACATTTCAGATGGAAGCTTTTGTGTCATTCTTAGATTTGTCTAGTTTTAAAAATTTAGTTTTTAGGTAAAATATTTTTGAAGTGAAAACTTCTTTAGCGGCGTTGCGCACTTTTTTGGAATACTTCTTAACTCGCTTCAGGACACGTGACCTGATCGAAAATTCGTAAGACGGCGCAGGGCGCTTGCGCGAATGTTCCTCTTGTCATGTTTAAGTACGATAACGCAATAAATGAATGTTGTATTCTACCACATAAATGATAGTACCTACTTCATAATGCAATTAAAGCAATTTGTGCAAAATTATTTTTAATAATAATAATATATTATCTTTATTTCACGTAAACCTACAAGAGGCATCTGTGACGTGTCTATACAATAATAAATCTACCACCGGATCGGAACGCGGCCTCCCTTTCCTAACCATTCCAAAATATCAAAAATGCACAACGTTAATATTCAAGTTTACACTTCTGCCGGCACGAGTTGCCTGACAACATCTAATAGAGGGTTACTTATATCTATATTGTAGCATAGACATAAACATAATAATAGTAATAAAAACATAATAACAGTGATAAATATAGACGTTTTAGTTAGTATACCTATTGAAGCTTGTGAAGGATAAATAATTGGGTTATTCTTACCTACTCTGTGTTTTCTACGTCTTCTTAGTATTTTTTAATTTGATTAAAGAAGAAGATTGAACCAATATTGCTTAAACTAATTGTAACAGCATTAAACTTAGATATTTGATTTGTAATTTGTGAAATTTAAATTGAAAATCAATAGAGTGATATTTTAAATCATAATAAAATATTAAGTCTATTTTTGTTTTAGTATAAGATGCTATATAGGTTGAAGGCTAGATAAACTCAATACCCCAAATAAATTAAATTAAATAAAAAAATGACATATTGAATTTATTTATTTGCTTAATCATACTGTGGTTTTATAATAGCACTTTCGCATCTATAAGATTGACTCTATGTTCAGGCGACTAGAAGCATTAATTCAATCATTCACCTTTCATTGCACTATAAAACTTGCCTCATACTCGTAAAAGTGCACTTTTCATTCGATAGGGATTTTTCATATTAGGTTTTTTCTTGTCCGTGAGTAGTAATAAAAGAAATCACTTAAAAAATGCAACTAGAATAAGACGAAGGGAAGGTTTCTTATGATGCGATACACACGGTTACCGCGATTAATAAGTAATTTATCATCAGCTTTTGTAGTACTATTGTCGAAAATATGGACATTATACACCCTTTATTTTCTTCAAATTAGTCCATTTATATGTCGGGTGAGAGCGCTTGTACGGGCCGAACAGGAGCCACCGGGCTGGTAGCCCAATAGCTCATAGTATGTGGGCATGGGCTGTTTTTCCGTAGCAAGAACAGCGTCTCTACTAAACAACTCCAATCCAGTCGATCCTGACATCAATATTGTACTACTCAGTTCTCACGTAAAAACAATTATAGCGTAAGTAACCGTTTCTAAACAAACCATCGTGAACATAGGACATTTTTTTCTAGTATGACAACTCTAAGTAAACACGTCCACGGAATGCGTGTCTACGCAAACCCCCCAAGGTGAATTAGGAGGCTCTACCCGGGTGGGGTAGAGCCTCCTAATTGTGATCTCCTGTGATCCTTGTGTGATCCTCAGCGTGAGTGCCGACCAACCAAAGCACCCCCTGGAAGGCCTATAACCCGGGGCCCAGATGACATGTGTCTTAGTATTTTACTTTTTAACAATAAACTTTCCAATTTTATATGGAAGACCTCCTAATTAATAAATTTAAAAAATGTGTTAAATTGAAACAGTTACTTAAATCCTGTTGCTAAATACTTAGCAGATGAATGCTCTTGGGATAAATTGCTCCTTATGCCTATGACACCGCAAAGCTGCAAAGCAAGCCAACGACTTCGCAACGCGGTTACGTGTTTTGGCACTTAGCAATTGGTTGACAATATACATTTTTGTCGTGTGAAGATTTTGGGCACAAATTAAATCTACGATAAAAAAAATGTTGAATATTTACCCAAAGCACAGGAATAATGTAACAATTCAAACTTCTTATACATTGATCTCTCTTTCCTTCATCCAAGAAATAACATGTTGGTGGATTTGATCTCCTATATACTTGTTGCATATCGTTAGTACCCATGTGTAGCTTACAAGGGTGGAAAACAACAGGGCGCAACAGTGAATAAAATCTGGAACCTCACTCCAGGGGTCGCCGGTTCCGTGGAAGCTTGTCGAGCAATAGAAGATTAATACTTGCTTCCTTTGTGTTTCCTCAACAAATAGCGAGGGACAGTCTCCCTTAGCATTAGATGGCGAACGGCAATGCATCATTATTTCGGATTACGCATACAACCTGTAACACAATACTTTAGAGTCTTTCGGTGCTTTTAAGATTTTACACAATACCTTCAAGTCTCGATGGTTTTAATATTTTGAACCTGCTGGGACACTCGACGAAGAAGAGGTCTTACATTCGTCTCAAGTCCCTGTGTTGGTCGGGCTCCTTTGCAGAATAGACCATCTGCCTTTCTTGCCAGGCAGCTCGTAAAAGGCGAGCATAGGCTTATCATCACTAAGACCGTGACATCTGACTAGGTGGTAGAGTTTCGCAGCGACTCGCCCGGATTGGTGCCACCGACTAACCTATCCCTGCCGCCATAACGTCATGACGTGTTCCGGTTCGGAGGGTAAGGTAGCCGGTAAACTTACTTTTGCTCGAGGCCTAACATCCTGACCTCAGGTTGGCAATGCACCATTACCATCTTTGGTGTCTCTAGGCGGCGTGAATTTCTTACCACCAGGAAATCCGTCTGCTTGTTTGCCTTCCATAAAAAATACATAAAAAAATAAAATAAAACTCGGGCCTAATTTACAGAGGGAACACAGCTTTACTACGATATTCCTAGATTGTTATCTAGTTACAAATTTACTTTAATAGAAGTTACAAATGCTGTAATATTATATTTATCTAGTAAGTAGGTTGAGGTACTTATTGCTCATAACCGGTAAGCCCCAGCTTGTTACGGACACCGAGGCTTTGGCAAAGTAGTAGAGTTATGTTGCGATTCACTGATATCAACCAATGCCATATACATTCGAGCTCCGATATCGTCAGTTGCTTTGTAGAGGAAAGGATAGCAAGTAAGTCTATTCATCTTCGAGATTCAAGTTTTAAGAACGTCTGATTTGCAACATTTCTCACCATTAGGACCTGTATCAGCTTTTTCATGACAGTTTCCCAATTCCACAAAAAACTCAAATTTTCCTTTTATGGTTGCTGACAAAATCTGATTTGTGACGTATTCTTACCTTTCCATATGCAACAAAGACAAGTGCCCTTGAGGTTGGCATGTTAATGAAAAGATTAGCTCTTCTAACCTCAAGACCTTTAACGTAAGTATCACTTAAGCGGTACAATGTTAGGGCGGGACGTGTACTTACAATGAATAATGATTAGGGGAACCTCACATATCCAGTTCAAAGCGATTTTATCAAAAAGATACGCTTGTTTTGATTTCAATGGGGCAGAGAATAAGCAAGTTACAAAATTAATAAAATTGCTCAGCACTACGACTCGTTTTTATGGGTTTTATGTGTTGATGGTGGTAAATGCGAGAAGCTAGACTCATTTCTGAACAGGCAGTTTCTTATTCGTCTGGATTTCCGAGAACTCAATTTTTTTTTATAACATTGGAAGGCAAACAAGCAGACGGATTTCCTGATGGTAAGAAATTTCCGCCGCCTAGCGACACCAAAGATGGTAATGGTGCGTTGCCAACCAGAGGCTGGGATGTTAGGCCTCGAGCAAAAATAAGTTAACCGGCTACCTTACCCTCCGAACCGGAACACGTCATGACGTTGTGGCGGCAGGAATAGGTAAGGCGGTGGTACCAATCCGGGTGAGTCGCTGCGAAACTCTACCACCTAGTCAGATGTCACGGTGTTAGTGACGGAAAGCCTATGCTCGCCTTTTACGAGCTGCCTGGCACAGGAAGGCAGATGGTCTATTCTACAAAGGAGCCCGAACCAACACGGGGAAAATTTTTTTTAATACATTTTTTTTAATACAAAGCCATGAAAGCAGATAATTAATGGTTCTATTTTTGTGTAGAAGAGAAAGCAGAAGGGAAAACGTTCACCTGATGGAAAGTGATCACCATCGCCTATGAACATTCGTAACAGCAGGGGTATTGCAGACGCGTTACCAACCTTAAAGGGTCAACCTACGGTTTTTTCTTTCAATTTTCTAAGTCGTGTACATACCTAATATTTTAAACTACGATCCATCAGCCATTTTCATTCCTCTTTCAATCCAATCTAAAAATAATTATAGCAATATGTAATTGAAGTTGGTCCTCACGATACAGGCTCGCCTAGTGTGAGGAACCTCGTTAGAATGAAGATGTTAAAAACTCCCAGCGTTATACACAATTAATAAGATATCGTGTTATTATCTACTTATGTTTTTACTGTTTCTATTTTTTCGCTGTAAGTAAATTTATTTTCATTTTCATTTATCACATCCTTGTCATTACGTCCTCGTCATCAAAAAATATGGACAGATGTCACAGCGAATCAAATGAGTCCGAACTCGATGGTGTTATCAGTAGGAATTCCAGGATAACATCTCCTATCTTCGACCTTCATCATCTGACAAGCTTAGTGGTATCAGCAAACTTTAGTGTTTCAACTGTTAGGTCTTATTTATGATTAAAAGTTTAATATGCACTTATAATGCATCTTATATCTATTTCGATCTTTACGAGTGAGCTGCAAATAATCTAGAACGCCTGCACAGATCTCCTTAAACTACAACTAAGAACTATCACGTCAGCTTTCACCACTCGTTTTCCGTCGGTACGCGCAAACCTACGTATAGGCGCTGCTAGGCTGAGAGCTGCCTGCCTGCTACCTGATAGACTGCTAGGCCCAATATCAGGTTTTGTATCAAAAAGCGAAGAATTGGCTCTGATGTGTTTACAAGAAATGCTAGGCCGGAGAAAGTCAGAAGAAACAGTCTGATAGAAAGCACATTCCCTTTGCGAACACGAGCATTGCTGCATTGTCGTGTATGGACAACGAGCAAGAACCGTCGACAACTTAATGCTCCGCTTTTTCAAAAAACATGGAAAGCTAGTGGAATAATTTCTTTGAAAGTCCGATAAACTATCCAAACTGCCAGTGCTTTCCTCTATACCCATCAGTGTGTCAAGTAAACTAGAAGATTATGGTAATATTATTTAATAAAGAAAGATTTAAATACTGCCTTTCGTACCTATCTTACGATAAGCTACTTAAAAGTAGTTTAAGTTTTAGCCCTGACGATGTTATTATAAATTTGCGAAACCGGTAGGCTATTTACTAAACAATAAACTATAAAAGTGTTTCAAACAGTAAAAAGTGTTTCTTCATTTAAAAATTTGAATATTTGGAAGTTCTTAAAGTGCCGATAATAGAAAATATCAAATATTATGAAAGACTAGCTGTTGCCCGCGGCGTTGCCTGCGTAGTTAAAGGTCCCAAAGAAACATTTTTCGGAACAAAAAATGTGTGCGTGTACTAGCGTACACTGAACTAAGTGAAACTTCTTTATGACGTTATTCTTCAAAAAATAATTTACTGTATGCAACTTTACAGAAATTGGTTAAATAAAGTTTATAGCCAATCCCTACTCCGCTGGAGAAAGTATAGTTCGAATCACGCGTGGTAGGGATAAGAAAAAGATGGCGCGTAACGAAAAAATGTTACACTGAATTTTTTTTCAATCCCGATAAAAGAGAGAACAGTCATTACACACTTAAATTATTAAGTCCTCGGCCAGGCTGAGTTTGTTCGGGTTAATTGAAATCTCAGAAACTTTGATACGGAACTCAAACAAATGTAAAACAACTCAAACTTTGTGTTTATAAAAGTAACTAGACGCTGCTCACGGTTTCTCTCGCGTTCTTTTTATTTATGACTAGCTGCTCCAGCGAACTTCGTTCCACCCGTTCAGTTTGTATGGGAATCATTAAAATATTGTTTTCCCATTTTCCCTACAATTTTACCAGTTTTTATCTTGATAAGAACCTTGTCATGGCAATAACTAACAAAGTACAAAAAGACTTAGCCAACTCGGTCCATTCATTCGGAAGTTATGCGCTTACCAACACATTTAGCGATTCATTTTTATATTATAGATTAGTGTTGCTAAATATTCATCACTGTCTTTTTAAGTTTCAAAAAAACTACGAATACTTTCGTAAAACGACTAAAAGATGCTTAATGTTAACGTCAAAGCAAGTGACGAAAGAATGTAGAGTGCAGAAGTTTTAATAATGAAAAAAAAGGAATTAAATTTGTACAATAAATAAAACAAAACAAACTTATCCTGAAGGGCATATGTAAGTCATTTGAGGAACAAGTAAATATGAATAAGCAGCATTTTCTTCAAAATCGACTCAATATCCAATTACTTTAATAGTACTTACATCACATATTATTTATAATTGTATAGTAACGGTTGAGTACAACCAATGAAACCACCAATAAACCTAATGACAAACCAGCCAAGTACGAATCGGACTTGTGCACCGAGGATTCCGTACAAACCTAAAGGTACTCGTATATAAGCATTGGGACGTTTTATTATATACATTATTCTTAAAATTTACGGCTTTCGCATATTTCCCTTTATCTATGCTATAAGATGTTGCTTTGTTCCAAATTTAAAGATTATGAGTTCACAGAAGGTACCTAGCTTTGATTATGAAAATTTGTAGATTAGGTGATAAAAACAGCTGTATCTTTTGATTGCTTTAGCTTAGAAGTTTAATTTTTTCATAGACCTAACGAATAGTAGACCTGAGTATTTGGAATAATTTTCAGTTTGACACCTCTACGCGTTCCTGAGAAAAAGACGGATAACAAAGTTGTCCTTTAAGGGTTCCGTTTTTTCCTTTCAAGGCACGAAACCTTAATCATGAATTTGAATATAAGTGTCATTGAATATGGAAATGCTCTTAACTAGATAGTGCGTCTATCCTTGAATAAGAATTTAATTTGAGTTAAATTCATAATGAAATTTCTCCCTTAATATATATTTTTTTATGATAAAGGAAGGCAGACAAGCAGACGGATTTCCTGATGGTGAGAAATTCACGTCGCCAAGAGACACCAAAGGTGGTGTAATGGTGCGCTGCCAACCTGTAGCCGGGATGTTAGGCCTCGAGCAAAAGTAAGCTTTCCGGCTACCTTACCCTCCAAACCGGAACACGTCTCGACGTTATGGTGGCAGGAGTAGGTAAGGCGGTGGTACCAATCCTGGTGAATCGCTGCGAAACTCTACCACCTAGTCAAATGTCACGGTGTTAGTGACGGTAAGTCTATGCTCGCCTTTTACCAGCTGCCTGGAAGGAAGGAGGGAAGATATGAGAGCAAAACTTTATTCCCTCTAAAATGTTGGTATTTGCCTTCAAAATAATGAATCGTCTAATAATTGAAAATTAAAAATGTCTGATTGTAACCGTGTTTCATTAGATTGAGTGTCCCTAACAAGGTTATGTCTGAGCATTCCTTCGAGACGCGCGGCTTGATGAATTTAATAAGTAATTAAATTATCCACCTACTTAAGATGCTCCTTAATGCGTGGAATGTCAGTTGGAAGTGTTCATTAATAGAGAATACACGAGACACTATCAAGGGGCATAATGTTTTAAGTAGTCTTGATTATTTCTGAGTATAAGTACCAAAAAGATCTTAAATTAGACCAGTATTTTCCTATCAAGTTCGTATGAAATTACATTATTTTAGTCATAGAAAGTGATAATAACGCTATTCGCCACCTTCATGTTACTTGTTACTTTTAGGGCTAGAAACTTTAAATTTCTCTTATTAACCTTCATGTTACTTGTTATTTTTAGGGCTAGAAACTTTAAATTTCTCTTGTTAACCTTCATGTTACTTGTTATTTTTAGGGCTATGAACTTTAAATTTCTCTTATTAACCTTCATGTTACTTGTTATTTTTAGGGCTAGGAACTTTAAATTTCTCTCATTAAGTAGGTTTCCACTGAGGAATGATTTTTCCAAATTCAACCTCAAATGGGTTGAAATAGGGGTAAATGTTTTTATGTTTTTTTATTAATTATTTTTTTTCCGTAATTGAGAATGAACTTACACGTATCTTATTATGGAATAGATATATATTTTACCCCGTGTTGGTCCGGCTCCTTTGTAGAATAGACCATCTGCCTTCCTGGCATAGGCTCACCGTCACTAACACCGTGACATCTTACTAGGTGGTAGAGTTTCGCAGCGACTCGCCCGGATTGGTACCACCGCCTTACCTATTCCTGCCGCCATAACGTCAATGCCTGCTGTTGACGTGTTCGGGTTGGAGGGTCAGGTAGCCGGTAAACTGACTTTTGCTCGAGGCCTTACATCCCGGCCTCAGGTTGGCTACGCACCATTACCACCTTTGATGTCTATAGTAGACGTGAATTTCTTACCATCAGGAAATCCGTCTACTTTTTTGCCTTCTAATATTGTAAAAAAAACGTGTTTCAACGTTTTCCAAAATTCAATCCCTAAGGGAGTGAATAGATTATAAAATAAAAATTATGGTTTTATTTTTAGACATGTTTGTATGACACTATTTAATTTTCGAAAATTTAACCCATAAGAGATTATGGGATGAATGTTCTATATAAATGCACAGGCCAAGTCATTTAGACCAAAGACCTAAAATTTTACACAGATGACAGGAAGACTAACATAAATACCTACTCCACTTTCCATCTGCCTGTAATCCGGCTACACTTCATTTTAACTTTGCTGAACCGAAACTGATGACATTTGGCACGGTAGCTTCTTATATGTTTATTTAAATGTAGTTTTAATATTGTATTAGAAACCCACATTAACTATATCTGTATCGTTCGATTGGACATTAATTTCAGTATGCATCAAGACTTGTTAATGTAATACGTAGGTATGACATTCTCGATTTTGGATTTATTTTAGCAGGAATCTATTTGGTTTTCTCTGTTTTTATTCTATGAAAAAAATAGTCTTGTATTGTTTTTCCCATTTTCCCTGCAATTTTACTGGATTTTTTCTTCATAAGAACCTTCTTCTGTCAATAACTAACACAACAAAGAAAGAATTATCCAAATCGGTTGAGTCGCTCGGAAGATACCAACACACTTAGCAAATCTGAACATTCTTTAACAATTTTAGTATCCCCCGTGTTGGTCCGGCCTCCTTTGTAGAATAGACCCTTTGCTTTATGCCAGGCAGCTCGTAAAAGGCGAGCATAGGCTAACCATCACTAACACCGTTACATCTGACTAGGTGGTAGAGTTTTGCAGCGACTCGCCTGGATTCGTACCACTGCACACACCATAAGGTATCCGGTAATCTTACTTTTGCTCGAGACCTAAAGTCTCGACCTGAGGTTGGAATCGCACCATTACCACCTTTGGCGTCCCTAGGTGGCGTGAACTTTTTTCCATCAGAAAATCTGTTGCTTGTTTGCCTAACAATATCATAAAAAGTAACAATTTGCTAGGTATAGGGAATATACACAACAGTAACGTTACAAAAGTTTAGAAATTACTGACGTCACAACCTCTTTTAAGGAGTATATACATATATAGAACCAAAAACTTAAAATGCAGAATTTACAGAAAATGTTGTAAAAAAGCTAACTTTATTACTTTGAGTATCATACCAATCTCTATTATAAGAATATGATTATTGTATTGGACGTGACTAGGATCGTCGCCAAGCGAGAGAAGTTTCGAAAATTTCGTATCCAGCACTAAAAATCTTTTTACTTTTGAATCGAGGGATCCCATGAGTGGGATAAAAAGTAGCCTTTAACGTACCTCGAAACATAAATTACCTACTAGCCAATTTTCGTTATGATCCGTTTAGTTGATTTGACGCGAATCGCGACATACAGACAGACAGACATGTTAAAATGTGGTCTACTGTCCATTCTTAGTCGCCTGCACCACTTTTTTAAGTATCATCAATGTATAGAGTTCACTTTTTCACAGATTTATTATAAGTGACAGATAGATATATATGTATCGATACAGTTAAACAATAAAACAGCTAAATGATTTCCGATGACCTTTTTTAATATGGCGATTAAAGCGCTATTTTAAAAAAATCTTCGAATGTATATTTGACTCTTCAACAGTTTTTATGTCTTTTTATCGATAGCGAACAAGCACTACAGTTGTTACAACACATTTCCAATTCCTTGAGCTACCTTAAACAAAAAAAGGAAATGGTAAGTGCTGGTGCCATAGTGGTAAAAATATGGGAAAAACCAAAAAAGAGTATGTGTATTCATGTACGCACGTAAGAAGTTATACTTCTTTGGCGTAACAATGCAAAAATACCAAACAATAACACAACGCATACATAAATATACATACATAGCATGCAACAATAATTAAAAATCATAAAGTATAATTAAAAATAAAAAGGTTCGCAACTAACTTCATGGTGTTGCTTGTGACTGTCACATTTATCTGTCAGTGTGCGCGCGCATCGTAATTCACTCTCATATTTTTTCCCGCCAAAAGAAGTATAACTTCAAAAACTTAAATCCGCACAAACAAAGTTATGAGCAGCAACAGTTTATAAGTTTTGGCAATCACTTCATGCTTCTTAAACTTGCATAATGGTTTGTTTAGTTAACAGTTTGGGTGCATAAGGTAACAGTTTAAACACTAGTTTGTGGACACTCAGTAACTTCAGAACAAAGACTTACCTTGCAGCAGTTGGAGCAGCTAGTTAAATAGTTTTACAAGGTTCAAACTTGGTGGGAGTAATATTTTACTATTTATGTTGAGGAAAGGTGAATGTTTTTTTGTATACTACTACAAATTATAATATTTGTATCTATTGTACAAAAAAAATATGTCACGAAAGTTTTATCTCTTTGAAGATGTTTCAGAACAATAATTGAAATGAGTTTCTGAATGTTTATTTTTTACATCACAGGAAATGTCAAGAAAAATATTGCGGGCGCAGATTTCTCCCAAAAACTTCAGCGTTCCCATCATGGAAACATGGATGAAGATGGTTTCGCGAACTAGTTGAATAATTTAGTGATATAGATAACTGGATAATATGTACTGGACAAATTTAGAAAAATCAACATTTTTTATCGGTCATTAAATAAACATCTTTCATACAATATTGACAGACTTAAGCAAATTGACGTCTCTGAGTTCGACTGTAAATCTTGAAAGAAAGTGCGCGGTTGGATATCAAAGTTTTTATTGTTCTCATAACATAAATTTCGTGTTCACCATTATTGTTGGAGTTTCGCTATTGCTAAGTGATTGCAAAATGATTGGCAGTGATCATTTAGCACAACCTTTCCTAAAGTGGGCGATAACGCCCTCTTGTGGGCGCTGGAAGTCTAGAGGGGGCGGTATAAATCTTGAAAAAATGTTCTTTTAACTCCAGGCGAAACAAATATGTTATTAAGGTTATTGATAAGACAAAAACGAGGTGGGGCGCTACAAAACAACTGATTTTCAAAATGGTTACATGAAATAAGTTTGGGAACCTCTGATTGAGCATTAGGTGATCAATCGCGTCATCTTTAATAAGGCAATGGTTTGCAGTATTGTCATCTTTGCTGTCAGTATATCAGTATATAGAGGTTTAAACTAATACAGTTATATCCCTCTCATATGTTAAGAGAATATCTAGATTGCCCACCTTCCATTGACCACGAGACGTTTACACTACAAAGACCTCACACAATGCTGCACTACAGCTGTAAGGTTCCTTGCAAGGATCCTATTGTTCAATTTACCTTTGTACTTCAGCTATTTGATTTTCTAGTACGTTGAACATCTTATTAACTAGTGACATGTAGTTCTAAGCCTCGCTAAATCATGAGACAAAGCTATGAAAAACTAGGAAAAATAACAATCTTAGTTATGGTTTTTGCTATACTTAATGCACACATTTTTAAACTCAGAGACGTCAGTAACATTAAGCAAAAATTGGCGTGGAAAATGTCAGCTTAGTGACATTCAAGAAAAAAATGTTTCTTTGAGACTATTAACCACGCGGGCAACGCTGCGGGCAACAGCGAATATGTATATAAAATTAAAACATGACGTATGTAAAATTAAAACATCCGTCCAAATATTTGGTGTTTATAATAGCAACCAGATTATTAGAATTAGCTATGTGCATACCATGTTCTTAAAAAGTAACCCTGTTTCCTCGCTGGGGTTAAAAATGTTCAAAGTGGAATAATTATATTTTGAAAAGGACTTCTATAGTAAAGAATAAAAACTCAGAGAGCCAACGGTATCAAAGTAGGGATCCTACACAGTGTATTGAGCGGTTAGTATTCAGAAAGAAGCTGCAAGCGAAAAGTGATAAGATCGGCTCACTCCGCCATGACGAATGGAGTGAATGAATGACTTAACATACTGTCACAGAGTTGTGACTCGAGATATAGGTTATGGTGCGACACATACTATGTATATCGCAAAACTACGTATGTATGGTATAATGGTTTAACTGAACCATGGTTATGTTGGTAAGTCTACTGTGCACCAACCAAACTTATTTTTAATGTATGCTATTCTTTTCCAATGTATGTTTCTATCTATACATATAATAAATGTTTAGGGTCAATTCTGTACATTGAAAATATTGAAAAAATAAATAGCAGGGGGTGTTACTGGATTGGTACCAAACCCAAATATGTGATAAAAAAAAAATTGTCGGTCTGTATGTTCAGGCATCACGTGAAAACTAACGGTTCGATTTCGATGAAACTTGGTATAATTATACCTTACTATCCTGGGCATAAAATGGGATGATTTTTATTCTGAAAAAATACGTACAAAAAAAATTTTTTTTCTGTTTTAGACCGACATCCGCGCGGACGGAGTTGCGGGCGGAAGCCAGTATAATAATAAGAAAACAGAACATTTCTGACATGTCAGATTAGACAGAACATGTCGACTCGTGACGTTTTTAGTAACGTTTTCCTAGGAATACATTAATCCTGTAGAAATGTTATGTGTTCTGGCTTAGTCGTTATCTTTTATATATCATATAAGATGTCGATAACTTAAAATTAGTTTAGTAATGGGGCTACAAAAGCACCACCAATATTAATTTTTGAATAAAGTTGTAGAGCTACATTATGTTTTATGACACACTTTCTCGAGTAAGGATGTTTATTTCCATTAAATGACACGTATTAAATTTTTTTTCTTGCTGTCAATGTATACGACATGACATTTCCTATTATTTATAGTTCAGTAAGTAGATGCGAAATTCTACTGTACTGTATTATATCTATAGTCCAGTAAGAAGACGTGAAATTCTACTATACTGTATTATATCTGTAGTACAGTAAGTAGACGCGAAATTCTAGTATACTGTATTATATCTAAAGTCAAGTAAGAAGACGTGAAATTCTACTGTACTGTATTATATCTATAGTCCAGTAAGAAGACGTGAAATTCTACTATACTGTATTGTATCTGTAGTGCAGTAAGTAGACGCGAAATTCTACAATACTGTATTATATCTATAGTCCAGTAAGAAGACGCAAAATTCGGCTATGTTACATTCCTACTATCTATAGTCCAGTAACTAGACGCGAAATTTGGCTATACTGAGTAATTTTGTCAAGCAGCACGGGTTCTCGATTAAAAATTTGGATTCAGGTTTTCAAAGGCGCTAAAACAAAGTTGACTCTATGATATTGGTTGGTATATCTAGGAGGCTGTCATCATTTCTTCTTGGCACTAGTCTTCTTTATTACAGTTAAGCACGGCGATAGATAGATTGTCTAATTTAAAGTAACATATTTTGTTCCTTAAAGCTTTTTTCCGAAAAGACTGTATTGAGAGAAACTGCAGATTTTGTGTCTTTAATTTAAGTAATAGTTCTAAAACTGTCAAAAAATTTGACCAAGTCTATAGGTAGGAGCAAAACAGGCTTTGCTTATTAAATTAAAATCTTACGAATCTAACTTTATCTATAAAATATAATAAGCATGTCGTACGGTCATCGCAGCACGCCTAAAGTAAGTAGATGGCCCGATTTTGCTTACTATTTTTTTTGTCGATTTAGATTAGTCATCAGGAGAAGGTTCTTATCAAGAAACAATTGAGAAAGTTGAAGGGATAATGCTAAAAATCATGCTGTAAGTAGCTGCAAATGTCAAGCGATACGAAGGCCCTGTCGGCTAGTTTTAAATAAAAAAAAAGTAGTAAAAAAAAAGTAGGTATCTTCACGCCCATATCGCCGAAGAGGTAGGCAGAGGCACAACCAGGGCACCCACGACTAGCCGAAGATACTAAGTCCCATAATGTGATAGGTGGCAAGCCTATCGCCAACCAGGCACGTTGCCAATCCCGACCAACACTTTTTTTATTAGAAAATTGGAAAAATCCAATTTTCTTTTTGTTGGCCGACCCGGGATTCGAACCCGAGACCTCATGCAGTCAAGTCCAACACCCGGACCGCTCGACCACAGAGGCGATTATTAAATAAAAAAAATACTAATTTATTAAAAATATTTTCTAGTGAAATTACATTGAATGTTATATTTTTATAGTATTCATCTGTGAAACTCTAAAAGTCAAAGTTCACGAAGCGTCCGATATCAACGGCTGCTGGAGCTGTTTTAAATTCAGAATAAATTTTCTGTCAATTGTGTCACGTGATCGCCGCTTCCGCTCCTGTCAAAACATGGTCTGTTTTATCAGGCACGTTCAAAAGATGCAAAGTGAATCGAGATCGCTCGTCCGTGATGAATGCGATTGGCGGAATGGTTGATAAAAACCTTTGTACGTCACTGTACAAAGGGCTCAGTTGTGTGTTTTTTATTGAAGTAAATTTTTACACGACTGTACAGTGTCAGTTTGGCCGTATAAGTAAGTTGTTTTAAGATTAAGTTTGTTGTTGAAAGGCCACAATAAAAAAAAAATAAAAAAAATGTTTATTCCTTGTAAGGATCCTTCTATATAAGATATTAATTTAAAGAAAAGTGAGAAACTAAAATAAAAATACTTTATTTTACACACAACATTTAAGCAATGTCTGTACTACATCAATAAAATTCTGAAAAAAATGTACCATTGGATTGGAATAAGTCCACTCACTGAGAAGTATAAGCAAAAGAAATTGAAAAAACTTGTATTTTTTTAAAAAAAATATGTTTTTTTAGTAAGCACATTTTTTATTTTTAATTAAAAGAGACAGAGTTCTTTTTAACCTTTAAAAAAATAAGCTTTTATAAGTTTAACGTGTCTGTGTGTGTAACTGTGTGACATAACGGAAGGACCGATTTCGATGCGGATTTTTATATGAAGCTGAAGTGATCGAGATAGTTCTTAGCAACGTGACATAAAGGTTTTGTCACAAATAATAATTTTTATGAATGAATCAATAAAAATGATGAGTTTAATTTTTTAACGCGTAGAAATCCTCCTTCCAGTTTCGGGAGACGTGGCTTTGTATGTTCGCCAGACACTGGGACTAGGGCAACAATTTAGTACACATTCACTGCCCTGATAGCGCTAGATTATGCATTTTTTTTATAGGAAGGCAAATAAGCAGACGGATTTCCTGATGGTAAGAAATTCACGCCGCCTAGAGACACCAAAGATGGTAATGGTGCGTTGCCAACCTGAGGTCAGGATGT
>NJDD01010304.1:0-12373 GCA_002245505.1 Calephelis nemesis
TGTAGGTTTATGTGAAATAAAGATGATTTATTATTATTATTATTATTATTATTTGTGTTTGAATGAAAAGAGTAATAAATGTGATAGAAGCCAGACAGGTCTATCAGGATCGTGAGGTTTGGCACTCTATACTCTCCGTCTACACCGTTAGGGACTTGGCCTAAAGATATGTTATGTAAGATAATATATCTAATATATCATATGTAATAACTAAGTAATGGCCAAACATTGCTACTATCACGGGTACTGGTTGTTACCTGTTCAAGAGTTTCTCTCTCAATATGAAGGTCTTCATCGATTTAAACTTACTCGACGTCTTATTCCTTTAAAACTTCCCTAAAAAATTTGGAATCCAGTGACAAAAACCCATTCAAATCGGATACAAACTTACATACACTCGTCATATACAAATCCTCCTATAATGTCGGTTAAAAAGTATATTGCTGAGGCTCTTGTCTAGTTCTTCTCTTATCTGTATGTATGTATGAATGTTATTCAAACGAAATAACAGTTTAAAGTATATATTAGAGTAACTACTTACAGCACATTCTGGCTCGGTTATGTAAGATCCATTGCTGAAATACTTCTTTGGACATTCAGACCACGGCAACTCAGCTTGGAAACTCTGGGCGAAATAGAACAAGCACCATGCAATTATCGAATTGTAATATAATGCTACGTTAAATGAAACCACCGCAGAACTAATCCCGATACCTCCCAAATATGGAGACACTTGATGCCATACCCCAATCGCACCCTTTCTCAAACGCTGGCCAATTGCCAATTCCAAATAAAATATTGGTATTCCTTCAATCGCAAGCATCACAAAGTAGGGAATCAAAAATGCACCTCCACCATTCTTTTGTGCCAAATAAGGGAACCTCCACACATTACCCAGGCCAACAGCATACCCAACTGTTGCAAGTAGAAATGTCAGTTTACTATCCCATGATTCTCGTTCCCCCTCGCCCCCTTCAGGCTTTATAGCACCAGGCCCATCAGCAGAACTAGCTTTCGATGTTGGAGTCTCTGAAGAACGTCTATTTGGACTTGTGTCTTCAAATGCTTGATTGGTAGCTCCGTACATCACATGAGTCCGAGTGGGTACACCATTTTCCATCGTTACTAATCTCCCTCTTAACTCTTTCATTTCCATCCTCTCCAGAGACCTTTGGGCGTAGAGGTCTCGAGAGCTTTGCCTCCGCATCAAATGCGCTGTATTCGCCATTTTATTATTCTAATTATTGTCAGTATACTATTTAAAGTTAACAATTAAGACGACTCATTTTCATTGTCATGGCACAAAAGTGAGGCGATGAAAACTGTGATGGAAACTATTAATGTTAATGGTCTTAAAAATGGATATTTTAACGTAACGTACATTTTAGTTATCGATTTTATTTCACTTCACTACGGATTAATTGAAATTTGGCTGTTTAAAATGGTTTCAATGTCTGTTCGAAATTCGAAAAGGGCAGATTGTTGACGGAGTTGCCGGACGCCACTGGCGGGAAATCATATCGGAACTCGGAATGGGGCACAAAATCTCCATTTACGCATGCGTGGTACGATTCTTTCATGAAATAGGGGTCTATCGTGTAGGTATCTGGTTACGTCACAAAAAGCAAACATGGATATATAACAATACATATTGAACTTTCACATTTAATAAGGTTACATTTTATTTATATTAGAAAGATTAGAACGCTAAGTTTGATAACAAGAAAAATATTACTCTGTCAATATTAAACCCTAAACAAAGATAACATTAAGATTAACACAATTGATTTTCTGATGCAAAATGCAAATTTTTAAACTGAAAATTATTGGTAGGTATAAATATACTTATCGGATTATTTTTAATTTCCAAAGGGACTTTAGAAAAGAATCTAAGGTCTATTATCATACAATTATATTAGTGTCAACTTACAAATAAATACGAAAAACAATCCTTAATTAGGTACAATAAGCAAAACAAATATTTGAATCCCTTACAATATTCTGAAAATACATCTTACTATACAAACTTCTTGCAATTAGGCCTACGTATTTAGCTTCTTCAATATATTTAGATAAAATTAATGTAATGATTATACCCGTATTAGTTCCCTAGACAAGTCACACAATTTGAATCTGACCCTAAATTATGTAAGTTATAGGTATGCTTGTGTCATGGGTGTTAGTCAACTATTACATTGAAATACTTAAATCGATAACAGAATATATTTGATAATGCAGACATCTAAATGTTCATCACACAAATGCCTGCCCCCGTCGAGAAACGAACCCGAGCCTAGCGGTTGGTCGATGTAGTTAGGCGAGTACGCTAGCCACTCTACCAACTAGGCACCACTCTACCAACTAGGCACACCGAAACCAACAAATCAAAGAAATTTTGCAAAGAGATAGAGAGAGAGACTCCTAGGCTACTAAACGATCACTGTTTCATATTTTAAATGAAGAAACACTTGTACTGTTTTACGTATCACTTATACCTACTTTATTATT
Organism: Calephelis nemesis; assembly: GCA_002245505.1. NCBI lineage: Eukaryota > Metazoa > Arthropoda > Insecta > Lepidoptera > Riodinidae > Calephelis > Calephelis nemesis. The sequence continues at coordinate 2,509 of NJDD01010304.1, forward strand.
TTATATATAGCCTACCGTAATTTAAGTTCTAGCCCTGATGATGCTGTAAAAAGCGAATCCGGTAGGATATTTATAAAATAATAAAGTATAAGTGATACGTAAAACAGTACAAGTGTTTCTTCATCTAAAAATATGAATATTTGGAAGTTTAACCAAGCGCCTACGATGGAAAATATCAAATAGGTCACTGTTTCATTATATTTTAATAAGTTATCACAAATTAATTGGAAACAAGCAAAGCCACACTAGTACAGTGGTGGGCGAACTAAGGCCCGGTGGCAGGATCTGGCCCGTCAGAGGTTTTAATCCGGCCCGCCAAGCATTTTTTTTTTCAGAAAAAATATGAACCGCCTTAAAAAATAAATGGTCGGAAAGTTAAAAGAATATTGAAATATGAACAATTACTTAAGACACTGAATCTATGACTCAAACATAATATAAAATGCAAATTTCATATATTAAGGCATCATAAATCGATTTTATTTTAAAAAAAGATTGTAAATATAAAAAATAATTGCCTTATGTTACCTTTATATAACGTTTTATAAACGCCACTAGATTTTTTTTAATTTACCGGCCCGCAGTCAAAAAATTTGACCACCCCTGCTCTAGCATAAATGTTCGCTCATTTTGTCACCAAAGTATAAAAACAGTAGAATGGCAATATGCCAAACGATTGCGGAGCTTGATTACGTTTGACTGAAAATGTAGGTATGTACTTTCTTACATATTTCTTTCGCAATTTATTTGAAACTACCAGTTTCCAGTAACCTTGCTTTTGATTAAGCGACATTTTACGTAGCTGCAAGCAATAAACGATCTTCCGACGCACATTAAGAGGTTAGAAGTCATACAAAATAAAATAAAGTATCTTCGGGCCCATATGCTCGAAGAGGTAGGTAGAGGCACAACCAGGGCACCCACTACTAGCTGAAGACACTAAGCCCCACAGTGTGATAGGTGGCAAACCTGTGGCTAACCGCTGGACAGCTAGACCAGAGGCGAAACATACAAAATAGATTCATGCTTACTGCCACTGGCAGATTGTGGTATGTACACAATGAAAATACACCCACCCAATGAATGAGTTACCCACCATGGTGCAGCATTTTACACCCATCATAGAACATTACTTTTGCTGGAGGCCTAACATCCCGGCTTTAGTTTTGCAACGCACCATTACCACCTTTGGTGTCTTTAGGTGGCGTGACTTTCTTACCATCAGGAAATCCGCCTGGTTGTTCGCCTTTAAATATCATAAAAAACTACTTCGAAATATACAGCTGTTAGCTTCCCCGGTGGACGATGCTCCAGCCACACAGGTCTGTCTGCCTGTCATGCTACTACTCCACTCAACCATCCCACAACAACGGCAGAGTCTAGCCTTCACAGTTCACTATAACCCAAATAAACGCACCACACTACACCGTCGTCGTTGGTATCGACCTCTTTTCCTCAGGGCACTAAACCCTGCCCTCCCCCAGTAATCAGAACGCAGCACCAAGTCGACCAGGCCCAGTAAGGTTACTTTTGAATCTCGATATCATGCGAATTGGAAATTGAAATTTATGACATACCTACCTATAATATTTTAGGTGTTTTTGAACACAGCACTAGCGAATATATAACATAAAGCGGATTATTAACATTCAGTTACAAAAAAAAATAACGAATCTGATAAAATAATTTATTGTTAACTATTAACTAAATGTTAATAACTCGCCAGTATTGTGTTCAAGAGTAAGTACCTAAAATGACAAATTCGATTCCATTTTTTATTATTGCATGAATCGAGCTTCGAGAGTAACCCTTTTCGGTTGCCCCGGTTACACCAGTTGGTGTGGGCGTCGTAGTAATAGCTCCAAGTCTTAAATTAAAGGCTTAAGGGCGGCCAACCCGGCTTCTTTTTCATACAAACGCTCGTACGTGATTATGGCTTTGTAACAGATCATTCTTTAAAAAATTTGAACTAATTTGTATCTTTTGCACTATATTTATGTTTCTATAGTAACAAAAAATCTGAATTTGGAGAAACCAATTTACTATAAACCGCTTCCGCTAAGTGTATGTAACGTCAGGCTGGCAGGACACATGACGCGCACGTGCCGTTGTCCACAGCTGATGTATAGCCACGCTGTGCTAGCATGTAACTTGATCCACCTGTCCGTACATTGCTTTGTTTCTATTATGCAAAATGTTTGTTTATTTTCTGGTGTCAACATTACTGTATCACATATTGATCGTTTTATTTTCAACTGATATATTGGTGCATTTTGCATACAAAGTAGTCTGCCACCATGATATTTGGTGCAAGATAAGACGTCATTCTGTGACATGGGAATAAATGTGTCCTTCCTCATGTTAAACGCCATAAACTCAGTGATTGGTATTGCATAATATGTGCTATTATGATGTATTGTTAGTGGCAGACTGATAACTTGATCCAACTCGTAGTTATCACTTGTAGTCAGCGAAATGTTTATTTCTATAATTAAATAGTTGCTATTAATGTTAGTTTTGACCTGCAAGATTTCATATAAATATTTGATGTTTTCCGGCTTCACAGGTACTGAGAAGTCTCCATTTAATTGTCCAGAAATAATGTTGATTTGTTGATTCAGTTGCTCCGGTGATATGATGTGGCTATCGAGCCTTCCCTGGTATATATTAGTCACGGTGTTGATGAGGCTTTCTTGTGTCCGGCGGATAATTGATATCATATTGTTGATGCTGATTGCGTTCGTTATTATATAATCGGATAGTTTTATTATATTCTCCTCGTCAGCTAATTGTTACAGCTGGTTATTTAACATTTCAAATTGTTCATTAATGCGTTGCTCGTTTCGAGATATAATATTTTTTTCAGTTTCAATTATTGATGTCTGGTTTTTCATAAGATTTAGGAGGTGATTTTCGTTCTGATGTAGATTTTCAATATCCTTTCTGTACTGTTCGGCGAACTTATCGTCGAGCACTCCAAAGAGGGTGTTGGCTATGTATCCAATGCCGTTTATTAGGCCTCTCTTTGACCGTCGATAATGTTCCGTGCTTACTAGCAGATTGTTGTAGTGATCAATTTCGTTGAGTTCATTAATGAAGTGAGGTAAAGTTGACGTGCATAATCTTGTCAATCTCGTTTCATTGCACGTTGTGTTTAAATTTTGTATATATTTTTCTACATTTCGTATGTTATTCCATTATGAAGTCATGTTGTAGTCATGTTGTAGGCAACGAGGGTCCATTGGTCTTTGATAATTCTCATGTCAGCTATCTTGTCGAAGTACAGTGACTTGTTTGTGTCAATTTTCGTTATATTAATTGTTTGTTGACTTGGTAAAACAAGTGTCATGATGAACATTAAGTTTATGAAAAAAATTTTCAAAATGTTTTTTCTCGGTCTGAATTTCTTCTTCTGTTCTTGATTATTCGATGATTTTGGTTCTTCCTTCTGATCCTTTTCCCTTTCCCCAACGGGTAGCATTATTAATTTGCTGACAGGCCGTTTGAGGATATTATTTTGTGTTTTTAATGTGACCACTCGAGCTTGACCATCCTTTCCAGGGTGAAGTTCACACACACGAGCTAAAGCCCACTTTCCTGGTGGCATGTTGTCCTCTTTGATGATGACTATGTCATTCAGTCTGAGGTCTTTGGTAGGTGTTGTCCATTTTGATCTAGTTTGTAAATTTTGTAGATATTCCCGAGACCAGCCCTTCCATATTTGCTTGTTCATTGTTGTCTGGCTGAAGCGTCGGCACTTGATGCAATTCCGTAATTGTCTTTTTACAGCACGTACACCGCTAACGATCCAGTAGGTATCCCTGATGTATGCCAAAGTCAGTTTTGGGCCCCCGTGTAGCGTTGTTCGGTGCGCTTGATCTATGATGAGCTCCGTAAGTCTGCTTGAAGTAGGTAGAAGGAAAGGATGCTTCGCAGAATAGCGTAATATTGTGTTCTCTAGTCTTCCACCGACTCTCAGGATGTCATCCTTATCCAAGTATGGGTTCAGGTTTAGCAGTCTACTGTTTGATTTTAACACGCTGGGTTTCTTCAAAGATGATATTTCTTCAAAAAATTCAAACTTCTGTACTGTTTTTATAATCAACTTAAACGCATCTTCTATGTTGCTTGCGGTTAAATTATTCGCTTGACAACGGTTTTTGCGCGCTCGATATATGAAACGTGATACCCAAGCAATTGTTTTTGCAATCCGAGTAATAGAGCTCATTTCATTTAACAATTTATATATGATGGATTCAGAGTTCGATTGTAAAGTTGCATGCACACTGTGGGTCCTTTTCATTTCAAGTGTTGGTTCTTGATATGTTTCAAGGTTTGCTAGTTGGAGATTTTCTTGAATGAATTTCGGTCCTTTCCACCATAGTAAGTGGTTGGACAGGTATGTACTGCTTATGCCCCTTGTCGCACAATCTGCCGCGTTTTCCTCCGATTTTACATGTCGCCAGTATTTGGTTGGGATAATATGGGTGATAAGTCGGATTCTGTTTGCGACAAATAGCTTCCATTTGGAAATATCTCCATGAAGCCACCCTAACACTATCATGGAGTCAGTCCAAGCATGTTTATGAATTTCCTTTGATGTATATAAGGTTTCTAAAACTTTCTTCATTAGCTGTGATAGTAATAATGCTCCTAGTAATTCCAGTCTCGGCAGTGATAATTGTTTCTTCGTGGGGACAACTTTTGTTTTTGCAATAATGAGCTTCGATGTGTAAGAACCTTTATGATCAGGTGCAACTAAGTAAATTGCGCAAGCATATGCTTTTTTCTGATGCGTCACAAAATCCATGTAAATGAAGTGACTGACCGATGTGACCCAAATAACGTGGGATTTGAAATATATCAATTTTCATTAGATCTTTTTTCAATTCATTCCATTCATTTAGTATGGAATCCGGTAATGTATCATCCCATGATAATGTTAATAGCCAAGTTTGTTGAAATAGGGTTTTTCCTCTTATTGTGAGCGGCGACAACCAGCCAAGAGGATTATAAATTTTTGATACTTCTGATAAAAGTTCCCTTTTTGTGAGGTTTGGTTTTAGGCCTTCTGTCAGCTTGTGTTGATAAGAAAATGTGTCAGTGGCAGGATTCCATCTCAAGCCCAGCGTTTTTCTACTTTCGACGTCCTTGAACTCAAACATTGTGTCCAGCTGCTCGTGTGACAGGTCTTTTGTGAGTTCGGATGTGTTGCTCGACCATTTTCTGAGATTCATTCCTGCGCTCCTCAAAACTTCTATTAACTCATTTTGTAAATTTTTGGCCTCAGTGATATTGTCAGTTCCACATATTAAGTCATCCATGTAGAAGGAATTAGTTAGTGCTTGCGCAGCAAAAGGGTATCTTTCTTAGTTATCGAATGCTATCTGACGAAGTGTACGCATGGCTAGGTATGGAGCTGCTTTAGTACCATACGTCACAGTGGTAAGCTGATACGTGTTAATGACGTCATGTGGAGAGCGCCTCCATATAATGGATTGCAGAGGTTGATCCGACGTCCGAATCCGGATTTGCCGGAACATTTTTTCAATATCAGAAATTATGACGTATCTATGTTCACGCCATTTCAGAATCAACCCTTGAAGGTCCTGTTGTAGATTAGGTCCACTCTCCATCAAGTCATTCAGACTTTGTCCCGATGATGTTTTTGCTGATGCATTAAACACAACACGTAATTTGGTCGTTGTGGATTCGGATTTCTCAACACCGTGATGAGGTAGGTAATTCGCTGCGAAGTTATTGTTTATGGTGTCATTGACTTTCCGCATGTGACCTAGTGACTGATATTCTTCCATAAACTGTTTATAGCTGTCTGATAGCTCTTTATTGTTTGCCATTTTTCTTTCTATGTGCGAGAATCTGGCTAAGGCGATTGACTTAGAGTGTCCTAAATTCTTCCAGAAATTCGGTTTCATGGTGATGGCTACCTCGTATCTACCATCATCTAGACGTCTCGTTGTTGATTGATATAGATCCTCACAATATTGTTCCGATTCCGATAACGGTTGGTTTTCACATGACTCTTGGATGTCCTCGACTTCCCAGTACTTAGATAAATCTTCTACTTGATTTAGGATGACATTGCAACTGAAGGTTTTCACGTTGCCTGATAATATCCATCCCAACTTTGTATGTTGCGCTATTGGAGCCTGCGAGGGTCCTTTTATGAGGCCATTCATGATTATGTCTGAGTAGACGCTTGCATCTAGTAGTAAATCAATGGGTTTTGAAATGTTATACTCTGGGTCCGCAAGATTGAGATGTTGAATATGTGGCCAGGAGTTGATTTTAAAGGATGAGTTCGGCAAGTTGCTGATGACTCGTGATATTATCAGTGCTTCGGTTGTAAATTAATAGTCTTCGTATATTGATTTGCAGACAAGTGTGACCATACCCTTACTTTGTTTTGTACTGGGCCCTATCCCGAACACCGACGCATGATAACGTTGGCGCTGCAATCCCAGGAGTTGAGCGGCATTCTCTGATATAAGGGTTACTTGGGACCCTTGATCTAACAGCGCCGTTAACGTAATAAATGTTCCGTCCGCCGACTGTACTTTGATAGCTACTGTTGTTAGTAATATTTCTTCGCCATCCGTTGCGACATAGTTGGTATAGTTTTATTTAGGTATTCTGGTCGAATTTGGGGCGCCTTTCGTTACGAGCGATGTTCTCGATGCTGACGGCGACACGTCCACGTTCTGCCATGTTTGCAGTTTGTTGCTTGTGGACTTTGGTTTTGAGGACATGATTGACTCATGAATTTTGGTGTTATGCGGTTCGTTGCATTCTTTGCAACACCGCGTTGATATGCACTTTTCATCTCGATGCGTGTAAAGACAATTAATGCAAATTTTATTTTTTTGAATAATAATACAAAAGTTCTCTGCCTGATAAATTGAGGAATGCTGGACACATGTACAGATCGTGGGGTTTTTTACACACAACACATGACTTTCGTGTGTACGTTGGGGCGGCTTGATAAAGTTCCTTGCTGAAAATATGTCTATTTGGATATTGTGACAAAGTAGCCTTTTTGTTAATTGACGATCTCGATGTCTCATGAACTTGTCTGGTGGTGATGTTATGTTCCCTTTCCCTGCGCTGAATAGGCTCTAGGGCTGTAAACTTACTCTCGAGAAAGGTCATGAATTCTTCGAGAGTAGGAAGAGAACGCGGCTCCTTACGAGACTTGTAGCCGCTGTAGGTGTCCATATCTAGCTTTTTGCAAAGTATGTGAACCAACAATGGATCCCAGCTGTTAGTATCCACTCCCAAGTTATGAATTGCGTGAATAAATTCAGTAGTGGTGTCGTAGAGCTTCTTCAGTTCATATGACGACTGTTTATGGATGTTTGGTTGATTGAGAAGGATTTCGATTTGTTTGGTAAAGAGTAGTTGAGGATTGTTGTAACGGTGATTAAAAATTTCCCAGGCGGTCTCGTAGTTCTCTGCGGATATGTGGAGATGTTGAATTATACGTTCGGCTTCCCCTTGGACTTTACATTTCAAATGCTGCATTTTTTGTGCGTCAGTGATATACTTGTTGTTGTGTATTGCTTCTGTATACAGATCGTGGAAAGTTGGCCACTGAACATATTTTCCAGTAAATATTGGAATATCTATTTGAGGCAGAGATTGTTGTAAATGCACGTTAGAGCTTAATTTCTGATTTAGACTTTTTTTTGTAGTGATATATTTTGCCTCTATTTCGGCGAATGCTTCCTCATATTGGCTGTCGGTTCCACATGATAATATGTCAATGCGCAGGTGGAGTTCGTCGATGTTACGCCACCGCTGTTGTAGATTGCGTAACTCGTCCTCAATCTCCCATTTCTCTTCTATATTCTGTTCCGTGATGCGTTTTAGTTGCCGTTTTAGTGCCCGAAAATTGGCGTACTGCTGTACTAAAATCTCTTGATAATCCTTGCGAGTTTCAAGATGAATTTTTGGGACTTGAAATATAGTTTCTGGATTTGTCTTGGAAGTTGAGGGTGCCGAAACCTGTGAGATTGTGGGAGTCAAAGGTCTTTCGTAGTCTGCTGTTAAAGTTGCTAGCAACGTGGTGTAAAAATGCTTCAATTCGGTGTAAATATCCTTTTTAAAGTACTCAGATGTTTTGTCTTCGACTTCTTGCAATGTCTTGTTGTTGAGGTCAAATTCACCCCACAGTTTTTCGATTGCTGTGATGCGTTTTTTAAAGTATTCCGGCGTTTTTCTAATTGCGGAGTCTTTTTTATAATTGATGTGGATCTTCTCGATCTCCTTGATGATAGCGCTCTGACGTTCCAGAAGTTCCTGCATGATGACGATATATTTAATGTATTAAGAGTTTTTCACCGTATATGCGTGCTGTCTTTAAAATGTTTCTTGTTGTTAGGCGATGTTCCTGATGATCCAAGGATGCGTTGGTCCTTACTCGTTTGCTGTTGTGATAAAATGATTCTTCGAAATGCTTCTTGTTGATGTGCAGTGCTCCTGGTGATCCAAGGATGCGTTAATCCGGCTCGAAGGACCAAAAATAAATGTGGGGTTTGGCTCCCCTTGATATTGATGATAAATGCTGGATGCTAGTGATGATGCGGCCGATAGGGGCTAAAATGATATTCAGTTAATGTTTGATAATGATCTGCCTTTATTTTGACGTAAATGTTTAAATTAATACAAACATATATGATGATTGGGCAAAACGCGCGAGTTCACCTACATACTGAACCATACACCTAGTAAGCAATAAATTATTTCATAGGATTCGTTGAAGTTAAAACACTTAATGTTAATAATCCGCTCTTGCTAAAGAGTATTAATATTCCTTGATAATCCGCTAGTAAAGTTTTCAAAAGTACCTAAAATGACACATTCGATTCCAATTTCTAATTCGCATGATATCGAGATTCACCGGATTGGGGCGCACCTAATTCAAAAATACCAATTATCGTTCCACGGAATCCACTTAATCCCGTTCCCACAGACTACAAAATATTATAGTTTTAACCACTTGAACGGCAACGTCGCAAGCTGTCAAGCTCCTCGTACGTCCAAACGCAATCAAAGCAAAGTCGAGATTTGCTCGACTAAATACCACATAACATTTCTTGGTAAAAACTTTTGTAAAACGGAAAAAGTGTTCAAAAGTACCTACCTAAAACGACATACTCGATTCCGATTTCCAATTCGCATGATATCGAGATTCACGGGATTTGGGCTCACCTTATCCAAAAATACCAATTATCGTTCCACGGATCCACCTAACCCCGTTCCCACAAACTACAAAATATTAAATCCAATACCTACCTAATCCGATACAAGGAACGTGGAACGTGCGGTCCAAAGTATTTGTCTAGCTCTTACTTATCCGTGGACTTAAGTTTATCCAGTGTATTTAATTAAATACGTAATATCTATAGTGTTATTATACCTACCGATACATAAAATAAATCTGTAGAATTCTATTCAATTCTGTACATTCAAAATATTGAAAAAATAAATAGCAGGGGGTGTTACTGGATCGATACCAAACCCAAATGTGTTAATAAAAAAATTTTGTCTGTCTGTCTGTCCGTCTGTCTGTATGTTCAGGCATCACGTGACAACTAACGGTTCGATTTCGATGAAACTTGGTATAATTACACCTTATTATCCTGGGCATAAAATGGGGTACTTTTTATCAGGGAAAAATACGTAAAAAAATCTCATTTTTTAGTTTTATCACGCGAAGACCGACATCCGCGCGGACGAAGTCGCGTGAGGAAGCTAGTTAGTAATAAGATAATTTGGTGAATGTTGTTTTTAACTCCCCGTCGAAAAAGAGGGATATGGCGTGAGAGTTTGGCGTGTCTGTGGG
>NJDD01010316.1:6713-35377 GCA_002245505.1 Calephelis nemesis
GACTTGCGTCATCGCTGTCCGGAACCACTCAGCCTCCCTATTAACTTCCACAAGCCCAGCGGATGACGATTGCCAGGCTTGAACTATGGAAGCCTCCATCAGCAAATCTCTGTTTAAGCGTTGCAACGTCCACCGAGGAAAATGGGTGGTGTTTACAAGTGGTCGGACAACGTTTCCACGTCCTCGAGAACTTTCCAGTCTCTGATACGGCGTGCAGCAGCATTACTTGCGAACGAAATGTCTACCACAGATCCACCCTGCTGCCGCACGCAGGTGAAGGTTGACCCTCGATTTAATACGTTAAGGCCAACCGAGACTGCCCACTCTTCTAACACATAACCTCTTGGGTCCGTCACGGGAGACCCCCAAGCCGCAGATTTGGCATTGAAGTCCCCCATGACGAGCACATGGCGAGAGGAATAGCGTCTGACGATAGGTTCTACTCTGCTCAGAAACGACTCAAAGTCTATGAGGCGACGGTTGGGGGAAAAGTAAACACCAACCACCACGATTCCCATCCAATTTACAACCACGAAACCACGGCCACGCTCGACATCCTTGAAGGGCGGGGCCGATACTGAGGTTACTATCGCAACCAAGCCCTCGAGGTCGCCTAACCAATTAACTCGGGGAGGAATGAAATAAGGCTCGGAAGCAACAGCCAGATCGATTTGCCACTCCGCGATAGATTGAACGAATAAGTCCTGGGCCCCAGCGGAATGGTTAAGATTCGCCTGAAGAAAGCGATGAAGGTTGTACTGATCCATCAGTCCAGTGTCATCGCTTCCTCAGGACCCACCCCGACGTTAGATTGGGCTTTTGCAGCTGCTGCAGCCGCTACGGGTGCTGTGGCCTGTGCTAAAGGGGCCACCCTGCGCTTTTTAATTTTGGCCCCCCTGCATGATGGAGCTCCGGCTCGATGACTGGCTGGTCTTCCCGCCGCCTCGCAAAGAGAGCAATGGGGATTCGCAAAACATCCGTTGGCTTTGTGGCCTTTCTGACCGCAGCGGAAGCACTCATCACTGCGGTCAGTTTCCGACGTGCACTGAACCTTTACATGCCCAACCTCAAGACAGCGGAAACATCGCATGGGCCTTGCTAATAAGACCTTGACTTGAGCCGAGACCCATCCCACTAGCAACCTTGAAGCCGCCACTTTATTAGCCGCAGCCACTGGGCACCGTACAAACAAGGTTCCCTGGCCAGTATGGTTGCGGCGGATTTCTCCGGCTTTGATGTTATCGGCGTTGCAGACTCCAACACGAGCCACGGCTGCTACGACTTCCGCTATTGTGGCAGAATCGTCAAGACCTCATATGCGTAGATCTGCACACTTTACAGGCCTTACCACGCGTACACAGTCGTCTGAGAGTACTTCTCTCAGCTTTTCGGCAAGCAAATCGGCCTTATCACCACTGGCCGCTCCAGTGACCTCAAGAATACGGGCACCCGTGGCTGCCCTCTTAACCCTAAGAGCAGGTATCCCTAGCTCGGAGATAGAAATCTTTTCTTTCGCTCGTGTCAGAATATCGGCGTAAGTAGCTCCATTCTCTTGGGCACCAGGTTGCAGCGTCAATACCACTGCAGTGCATCTAGGAGGTCGCAACTTCCGATTCTTCTTCTTCTTTTTACCTGTTGTAGGCTCTTCCACTTTCGAGGTAGGTGCTTTAGCCATGGTGGGTGAAACCTTTGCAGCCTGATTTGTCTTTTTATTCTTAGCCACTCGCGTCCATCCCTCCTCTTCTTGGGGCTCCAAAACTGGTGGAACCGGCGTGACTGCCGGATTTTCCTGACCCGACATCGTGCCCTTACTTTTACCTTTGCCCTTACCCTTTTTAGTTAATAAAGGCTCTGCTGCAGTGGCTGGTTTGTCAGCCGAAGTGGCTGGTGCTAAAACATCCGATGCAAGTGGAGGCCGATAATTTTTCTTCGGTAGCAGACGGTCCTCGATACCAGCTAACTTAGCATCAAACATTCCACCAAACTCCAACATTAGTTTACGGATTTCACTGTCCGCTAATGCCCTTGTATCTGCAGATTGTGGAGCAGGCCGCGCTAATTCAGCTCGAAATGCTGCGAACTCTTCGCGCAGGGCAGCAAGCTCCACCCTTAACCTCTCGTTATCGGCCCGCAATGAGGCAGTCTCATCAGTGACCGTCCGGGATTTTAGGGCGGTCACAGTTTCACTGATCGCAGCCGCAGCATCCTTTAATGCTCGAACAAATGTTCCCTTCAAGTTGCCCGATTTGGATGCGATTTTGAGAACAACTTTTAAACCATCCTCAGCACGTTTGCCAAGTGCTTCTGCATCCAGATTGTTCACATCAGTTGGTGTCAATACTGGCGGCTGCTTTTTCGAGGAAGAAAACCTCTATAAAAGTTACCCCAAGCCAAGGTGTAGAGCCGTGCCGAGGGCTGAATGGCACAGGGGTGACTGCGTCGCGAACGGTTCCAACTTTGGGTGCTTTGGCAAGGCCCATCGTATTTGCCTAGCCACGTCGGAGCGGCGTAACGGCGTAGTGGTCTACTTAGGTCGTCCGCTAATCGTGGGAACCAAAATGAGTGAACTAACAAAAAATTTTGACGTTACGGTGGAGGGCCGCGAAGGCCAAAATGCGGAGTTGGAGAGTTGTGAAGGCCCTTCTCAGGGACATACGACTGTTGGAAAAGTCCCTTTTCAGGGCCATTTGTTGTCGGACGGAAAAGGTCCTTCCCAGGACCTCACTGTCTTGTCGTCTTCGGATGAACATCCGAATTTGAAGGAAGAGCGTTGCAAATAACGTTGCGGAAGCGTTCTTCGTCTTCAATCTTAGTGCCCGGACTCCTTGGTTCGGGTACAGAGACGGAAGGGGCAATACCAGCTGCCAAATCGAACACCGCGAAGCACGGAAGAAAAAAGGCCGGGACTGGAAGATCAAAAGAGGAATTCCTCAAGCTTTTAAGTCATCAAGAGGCGGAGGGATACTCGAGCGTCGAGGTGTTTGGGAATACTTATGCCCTCGACGCTCAGGCTCTACGGGCACAGGCGGGAAAGCGGCTCTCCTGTATCCTTGAAGTTGCGGCCAAAAGCCGCAACCTAAAAGGAGAGTTCGTTAGCAAGTTAAAAAAATCGACTGCTGTTTAATGAAATGAACGAATTTAATGAAAGTAAGTTTAATCGTATTTTTATTTTTTATTTTTCTAGCACTTGCCCTGTGCATGGGATAAATTTCTATAAATTTTAAAGAAATTTTTTCTTTCTTTAAAATTTATAGAAAAGTAAGTTTAAGTCGATAAAACACGAATATGACATTTTCTAAAAATGATTCCTAGCTAGATCGATTTATCGCCCCCGAAACCTCCTACATACTACATTTCATGAAAATCGTTGGAGCCGATTCCGAAATTCCAATAATATATATATATATATATACAAGAATTGCTCGTTTAAAGGTATAAAATTTGGTTATTAGAAAATCATTTTATCATATTCGTTAAATTAATTTGTAACTAAATGTTTATAATCCGCTAATTCTGTGTTCAAAAGGGGTTACCTACTTGAGTGCGGAAACCGTAACATCGAATTTTGTTTCTTCGAAAACCTTTCGTCGACATCTCCAAACTGCGATGTTACGTTACATCGAAAACCTCTACCGCGAACGATTTTACTGCGAAGACTTATTAAATCGACGTATTGATATTGCGACGTTAAATTACTTCGAAAACTAAACGGGTACATTGATTTTCTTTTTCCCTATTTTCCCATTTTTCCCTATCTTTTTGCAATAAAAAGCCTATGTTGTTTCTCAGGGTCTATTCTATCTCTGTACCAAATTTCATCAAAATCGGTTCACTGATTTAGGCGTGAAAGCGTAACAGACAGACAGACAGAGTTACTTTCACATTTTTAGTATTAAGTAGGCAAGTAGGGATTTTAAACCAATTTTGCTACTATGTGTATCATAATTTCTTTGTGGGTTTTTCGTTAATGATTAACTGATGTACGTGGTTCATTGTTATGAACTTATGTTAAAAATTACTGTTAAATATTTTTCCTAAGCAAATTGTGCCACCCCGTTAACCCTCATAGGGGTTGATTTTCAAAAAACGCTTAGATATGTATCTTATAATTTGTATTGCAGAGCATTATTTTAGTGTTACGCAAAATATTTCAATAGAATTAAATTTCCCATACAAACTTAGCCACCCTCTTTAACCCCGAATTGAATTTCGAATAACCCTGAAATACGTGTTTCATCATTTGCACTAAAAAGCATTAATTCAAAGTTTCATGCAAAAATGTGCAATAAAAATATTTGTCTCGTACAAATTTTGCCACCCCTTTTAACCCTTTTAAGGGTTGAATTTCCAAAAAATAATTTGCCTGTGTCCTTTTCATGAATGCAAACTATCTGCATACCAAATTTCAGCAAAATCGGTTGGGTGGTTTAGGCGTGAAATGATAACAGAGAGACAGAAAGACAGAGTTACTTTCGCATTTATAATATTAGTGTGGATAAAAACATTTACAAATATTTTTTATTTTAAATCAATATTTAAAGTAAAGTAACAAAACAAATTGCATTGAGTACTTATCCGAGAATTTGGCATCGGTACTTATAAAGGAATAGAGAATCTATTACACATCACAAAACGGAACGTTTATTAACCCAAGATGGCGACTGATTTGTCTGTCAACACATTAGAATTTAACATAGAATTTAACAAAATACTCGACAATCCAAATTTTGCGGTTATATGTTGTCGACTCAAAATCATTATTTTTTTATGTTTTATTATTCAGGTAAGGTTTCAATCGAGTCTACCGTACCCCTTAACGAAATTATTAATATAGATATTGAGAATCTAAATTAAGAATTTAAGCTATTGTAAAAAAAAATTAAATACTTTTAATATCGCTCATTTTAATATCAAAAATTTAGGTTATGTTAAATATATATAAAATGTAGTACTCGCTCATTTTATTTTTTTATTTTTTCGTGACTTTCTTCATTAATAATAAATGCACTTTGTTCATTCATATTTAAAACACTTTATACACCAATTTTACAAGTATTCAATGTTGTACATAAATGCCTATTACAATACGTCTAATCGCACGCTCACAACGCCGTGCCGAAGATTGCCGAAGTCCGAACTGAAACGACGTTAGACGATGCACGGCCTTTAAGCCACACCTCCGCGCCCGTCGGAGTGGGGAGCGTGAGGTTTTTTCGTTACGAAATTTCTGAATTCGGTCTCCGCGCTCAAGGCCCGCGATAGAAGCTATGCAATAGCTTATAAACTAAAGTTAAAAATTACTTGTAAAAAAGAAAATCGATGTACCCGTTTAGTTTTTGCAGTAATTTAACGTCGCAACATCAATACGTCGATCTAACAATTCTTCGCAGTAAAATCGTTCGCGGTAGAGTTTTTCGATGTAACGAAACATCGCAGTTTGGAGATGTCGATGAAAGGTTTTCGAAGAAACAAAATTCGATGTTACGGTTTTCGCACTCAAGTAGGTAACCCGTTCAAAAGTACCTAAAGTGAAATATTCGATTCCAATTTCCAATTCGCGTGATAGGTATCGAGATTCAAGAGTAACCCTACTGATTGCCGATAAATTAAGCACCTATTAAATTGTAGAGTACGTTTGTACTTACGTAGCTTTCTAGCTAATCCTGCGCACCCTGGATGTCCCTGCCTCGCCTCTGTGGTTATCTTTGTCTGTGATCTACCGGTCTAGGTATTGGAGTTGACTTCATGAGATCCTGGGTTCAATTCCCAGGTCGGTCAACAAAAAGAAAAATCTTGCTCTGTAATAAATATGTGCCCGGTTGGCGATAGATTTGCCACCTATCACATTGTGGTGTGTCACTGAGTGTCTTCGGCTAATCGTGGGTGATCTGGTAGGGATATCTGCCTATACATTATTATGTACAAGCAGAGATTAATTCGTACCGCCAAGTTAGCCAAAGGGTTAGCATACTCGCCTAAAGCTGTTGACTACTTAAGAAGCTCGGGTTCGAATCCCGACGGGGACAGGCATATAACTGTAGTTTTTTCACAACTTTTTTTATCTTTTTCATTTATTATTAGATACTAAAAATTAATTGTTTAGGTTAAAAAAAATGTTTTGTTTAAAAAAGTTTCAAAGATCACATATTAGGCTTGGGTTCGAATCCCGACGGGGGCAGGCATATAACTGTAGTTTTTTTTACAACTTTTTTATCTATGTAATGTATACAAAAAATATTTTGTTGAAAGAAATTTAAAAGAATTTTATATTGTATTAATATAATTACAAATCTATATATTCTCATTTCGCGTGCTTGTCGCATCACTAAACAATTCTTTGCTATAATCAAAGACAATATATATTTACTAATCTCTGCTATAATAGACACCTCCCTCTGCAGAGGCGCCAAATATTTTGGCCCGCTTATGTCCGTCAAGATGGAATTGCGGCCCTAAGGAACACAACAGTGTTTCACTGTCTGTACAATTTTATTATATATTTTTTAAATAAAATTTTAACATAAAACAGAAATTAATAACAAAATTATACACAGAGATCTTTTTGGAATTTACGAAAGTTCTACTATAAATGGGAATTTATTATAAATAATGATTTATATTTTTAGAAAATGTACACACTTATATTTAATTTTATGAAACTTACATAATGTACCGTATTAATAATTTAATTTAGGGGGGTTTACAATTTTAATAATATTTAATACACATATGTGTTATTTTACTATTTTTGAGAAACTATTTAATTCTACTTATTATACGTTTAATAAATACGTTAAAAGTTTTTATTTGGGATCAAAGTTTTTTACACTTTAGCACTGGCCGTATTGCTACCGCCACAAAAGTTGGGAACACCTGGCGTTCAAAGGAAGGCACCGCCCATTTGATTCCACCCACTTATTTCTGTTTTTTCACTATAATATTATCTTCCTAAATACTGGGCCGATTTGAAAACATTTTTTTCCACTAGGAAGGTCGCGGTCTGACACATAGACATACAATAAAAACACTAACAATAATAGTTTTTGGATGATAAAAGTACATGTGTAACCTTTGGGTGTCAATTGAGGTCCTTGTCCTAGTCGAAAAGATCCAAGAGTTTACACGAGGCTTCAGCACACTTCACAACACATACCGGCGATTCCAAAACAATATGTCAAGGCGATAAAACTGACCGCGCATGCACTTATAGTTTTGGATGCAAAAACTGTTATAGAATTTTGTCAATAACTTTTAAAGTTCTTGTCCGATTTGAGTTTGGATCTCACAATTGTGACTGTCGCAGCGCGCACCTTTTCACGTATAGCTCGAATTTTTGTGATAATTTTTTGGTTGTTTAAGCGATTTTTCGACACGGAGCGAATTAGAAATGATGTTGCCGCTTTGAGAGCTGCGCGCTGACTTAACCTTAGTCTTCAATTGATTTTTCTATTAAAAAAAACTGCATTAAAATGTGTTGCTTAGTTTTAAAAATTTAACCATACAAAGGGACATAGGGACAGAGGAAGCAACTTTGTTTTATACTATGTAGTGATTTGTACAAACAAACAAAACATAAACAAAGTTCTTGTTGTGAGAGACGAAAGGCTGTAGGTTAAAATCCTGTCTCAGTTAAAGTTTTTAGTAAACTTATATCAAGCACACAGGACAAGTCCTAACATTAAAATTCGCCGGTTCGGCTAGATGTGCCGGTAAAAGTGAAAACTTGAATATTAACGTTGTGAATTTTTGATATTTTGTAGTGGATAGGGAAAAATTTTGCACAAATTGCTTTAATTATCAGTATGAAAGTACTATAATTTATGTGGTAGAATACAATAAATAGTCTTGTGATTGTTAAAACTGATGTATCAAAATAATAAAGTATTCTCCTACTTTGATACTAGTAACGCCATCTCTTGAAGGTTAAATGTATAATTGTCTATATGCACACCCTATTTTTCTTAATAGAAACAGACTGTTTGCGACATGCACTTGTTTTTTTTCGATCATTTTTGTATTCGCATTGTAATCGTAGGTACAATCCGTAAAATGTACTAGTACACCTTATTAGTAATATTAGTACCTACCTATTAGTACTCTGTGCTAAACCATGAAACTTCAGTACGCTACCTACCTACTAGCACGGCCACTTCATAATTTACCTCGGCCAGTTAAAATAGTATTTTACTTATGAGATAAAATATGATGAAATATTTATTTTTTCTCACTTCCTTTTTTCCTTCTACAATTATTACCTTTGTTAAACTTACAACTTTTTCGAAAACAGCTAAACTTCTTCACAATGTTGTACTATTATTTCTATTAACTGAGAAACTATGCCATACCCACAAGTCGCAAACAAATTAAAAGATGTTTTACTAAACTGATATGATATCATATAAGCGAAACCGACAGGCTATTTATAAAAACTTATAATTGATAGGTAACAGTACAAGTGTGTCTGTGTGTCGTCCAATGCGACTTCGGTCGGCGGGATCCAGTGTTTTGCGTTGTTTACGTTATTGGTTATAAACTGAATTGACAAATCGGTACTAATCATAGACTTGACGAATCAGAACTTTTTAATTTTGACAAAATTAAAACTACTAACAGACTTGACGAATCAGTACCTACTTCACGTAGGCTTGTCCATCAACAACTTTTCCATGATTTGGCAAAAAGAAAACTTGTTAGTGTCTGACGAACTGAAAATAAAATGGGGGAGGTATAGAAAACCGCTTGACGAATCGAAACAATTTTTAGCCTTGACCAATTATACCCTAAATCGAAAATATAATAGTAGTAACCTCAAAATCAGTTTTGAAGACATCCATAGACACCCCACACTTATGGATTTGTGAAAAAAAACGAGTTTTAGTTCAAAGTATGGGGAACCCTCAAACTTTGTTTTTTTTTCTAGTTGTGAAAAATTCTAAATGCGGTATCACAGAATACATTAACTTACCAAGTTTCAACAGTACTGTAAGCAGCCTTGAATTTTTTTAAACGTTTCATTCACCCCATAGGACAACCCTCCTTGATGTAATAAAAATCGGGGATAAAGTATTAAACTATAATACTACCTACCTATGCGAAATACATTGAACTACACACCAACAGTTGTTTTGTCCTCTCCCTGGCACCGAGTGATAGTGACTTCCGTTTCACCGTCGACCCACCGCTTACAATACGTCCCCATTCGTTAACAGAAACCGCTGTATTTGGACGGAAATAAATTTTATATGTTACTTGCTGCTACGGAACCCTTCATGGGCGAGTCCGACTAGCACGTAACTGCTTTTTTGGAGTTTTTCCCTACATTTTACCTAATATTTCTCTTCATATGAACCTTCTGACGACAACAAACAAAAAAAGAAATTGGTCCAACCATTTAGGCGTAATGCGCTTGCCAAGGGAAATGAGGATTCGTTTTTATTTATGCAGATTAATTATAATTATAATTAGTGTGTTTTATGACCAAATCTCCAAGTTTTTAAATTTTATTTTTACCAGTTTGTTTTTAACTAAATAGGGCAAATAGTCTAATTTAATTTAAAGTATTTAATATCCTCAATCGATTGAGTTGATTTATTTACTTTACGAGTAAATACAAAGCAATGTGGTATACAGTTCAGCTGGTGCTAATACGATGTTTGTGGTAGAAACTTATAAAATAGGCTACTCGAGATCATCCCATCGTGTTGTGTCTGAATGGTGCCTACTTCGTAATGAGTACTTTGCAATTTTGTCCCTAAGACATATTTTTACTTAGTATACGATGATAGTAGCGACAATAATACTCCATATTGCGAACACAAGTTAAATTTAAATCTGATTAAGTTTCGACGTAACAAATTCTTGCAATAAATGTAGGCACATATTATTAAGCTCTACCCGTATAAAACCAGGGCCACCCGCTAGTATATAAAAAACAACCAGGAACATTAGTTAATAGAATCGGCACTTTTCACCTCGCTTTTAGTATGAAGCGGCAAATGTCTCGTCATGTGAGCACTAAATCGATTTTTGCGGGTAAATCCTTTTTCGCAAATGGCACACCAAAAACGTTTTCTGTCGGAATGTATCCACTCGTGTTTATACAAAGTAGAGTTATTATTGAATGTTTTGGCACAATATTTACATTTGTATGGCCTATTATCGGTATGGATATTAATATGATC
This sequence comes from Calephelis nemesis, assembly GCA_002245505.1. Lineage (NCBI taxonomy): Eukaryota > Metazoa > Arthropoda > Insecta > Lepidoptera > Riodinidae > Calephelis > Calephelis nemesis. The sequence goes on from NJDD01010316.1 coordinate 16,895, forward strand.
TTGTAATTCACGTTTGACAAAGCAACCATGTCCACAGTAGTCACAGACGAATCTCCTAGTTCCGGTATGCGACAGTTTATGTCTAGCCAAACCGGCGCACTGTGTGAAACGTTTTCCACATTCGGTACAGGAATAAGGCCGTTTATTCACGTGGATGTTCTTATGCCGAGCTAATGCGCTCCCGTCAGCAAAAGCCCGACAGCACACGTTACACACATAAGGCTTAACAGACAAGTGAATATTTTTGTGTCTTGTTAAATAATTTTGCACACCGAAGGCTTTCTGACAAACTTCACAAACAAATGGTTTTGGTCTCTCACATTTTCCATTTATTTTATGAATATTTGTATGTAATTTTAAAGTTGAAGAATCACGGAACTTTTTATCACACTCACGACACTTGTATGGCTTCTCCCCGGTATGGACACGTATGTGGTTACTTAAATTTGTTTTAAGTCCGAATGATTTTCCACAGACATCACAAAAGTAAGGTTTTTCTCTGTTGTGCACTGTTCTGATGTGTGATTTCAAAGTATATGTATTGAACATTGTCTTATTACACAACCCACACTTTGGTTTAGTGTCACTATGTATGGTCATATGATTCTTTAAAATCGATTTTGTACTAAACATTTTTTTACAGATTTCGCAAATGTGCGATCTTTCCCCAGTGTGTTTCAATTTGTGGCAACGTAAATGTTCACGTTGGCTAAAATCTCTATTGCATATGTCACAAACATGGGGCTTTATAACTCTGTGCGTGACTTTGTGGGCACTCAAACATTTTCTCCGTGAAAATCCTTTACCGCAAATATCACAACAAAACGGTCTTTCATTAGTGTGAAGAATGACATGCTCACTTAGAGTAGATGCAGTATTAAACCCTTTATCACAAAATGAACACTTCAACGGAAAATTTCCGGTATGGATATTGATATGATACATTAAAAGTCTCTTATAGGTAAACCCCTTATTGCACATATCACAAAAAAAAGTCAAACCCTCGTGAGCTAAATTGTGTCGGCGAAAACTACTAGATTCCTTAAAGCACTTATCACATTTATTACACTTAAAAGGTTTATCAGCATTGTGGACTTTCATATGACAATCTAAATTCTTTTCAAAGTGAAATTTTTTACCACATTTCTCACAACCATAAGGTTTTTCATCATTGTGAATTATGAAATGTTTTCTTAACATAAACTTCCATTTGAAACATTTGCCACATGTGTCACACACAAATTTTTTCTCATCATTGTGTTTGTATCCATGACGTTTCAAATCACTTTTCTTTCTAAACACTCTGCCACACTTTTCACAAACATACTTCTTTTGAAAGTGTACACGTTTGTGATTGTTGACTGTATCTCGCCGGGGGAATGTCAACTCACAGACATCGCAGGACCATGGTCTCTCCCCGGTGTGGGTCAATCTGTGTCGAGACAAGTGAGACACAAAATGAAACCTCTTGTCACACAACTCGCACGCGTGAGGTTTTGTCTTCCAGTTTCGAGCACCAGACTCTGGACATTGCACTTTGCCATCCTCACTCTCCGAAATGAAGTCATTTCCGTCGGGCAGTTCCAATCTATCAAGCACAAGCAATGGATATTTTGATGTTGCAAATGTGTTCAAAAAATCCTCATGTGTGTTTTTGTAGTGATTTTTGAAGCTGTCTCTTGTGTTTGTAATTGTAAAATGGATATTGTAACGCTCATTTTCGCCCTCAATGGCAGACTCAGATGCGTTATTTACTTCCGGAAGTATCAATCTAGTTAGCACGAGCAGTGGGTACTTAGATGTTGAAACAAAAGCTTTGAATGTTTCATCAAAATTTTGTTCGGTTGATTCTAATGAACACGCTGAATTTCCTGAAAACAAAAAAAAACAAAATTGTTTTTAGCTTATCTACACTAATAATAAAAAGAAAATATTCGTTTGTTTGTATTGAATAGGCTCCTAAACTACTGAACCGATTTGAAAAATTCTTTCACCATAGGAACCCGACGTTGTACTATAAACATGGGCTATATACTTCAAAAATGTAACACAAGGTGTTAAAAAGTTCTTTATAAGTTTCATCGCCTGCTCTGAGGAAACTATTATAAATAGGAGAAAAAGAAGTATTACAATAATAAAGAACGTTCTAATATCTACAAAAAAGTTCGCGACGCCATATATCTAACTATTATTATTACGGCAATATAACTACTTACAAACATTTTAAAAGTAACAAAAATAGTGACCTCATTTGGACCATGTTATCCATACCTTCGTATTAATCGCCATCCAAATAAATCGTTTCATATTCAAGACTGTTTAAATGCTTTGAGACTTTATGAATTATTCAAACCGAATAATCAAGACAACAGCTAGGAATATTGTAAGGAAAATATGCAAAACAATACTTACTTAAAACTTTCCAATACAGACTGTCAGTACAAAACCAATGTGAAGCTGTACAAATTTGGCCGGGTCAGTTGATTATACCTATAGATATACTATATTGTTTCTGGGAGGTTACCATAAGCTCTTAAAAGTTAAAACAATATTATTTTAATAGTACTCATTGGAGAAAGACAACCTTAAGATGTATAGCATAAAGTTGCATATTTAAGTCGACATTTAGCAACAGGGAAACAATACTGCTATAAGCGTTCATGGTGGGGCACTTGAAGGTAATAACATTTTACTTACTCAGTGTTTGCACTCCATTATTACAACAATGTTGAAGTTCATCAGAGGCAAGGCCACTTGCGTGTTGGGGCAGTCGTAAAGGGACCAGTAACACTTTAGGATACTGCGAGGACACAACACGCGCCTTGAGATCTCGGTCGCGTCTTCTCTGGTCCTCTCTCTTTAGACCTTCGGCCTGGCGCGACCCTTCGGATACACCTACAATTTGAGGGAGACAAGCATTTCTTATTTGTAATCATCACAATCAAAAGATACTTACTGATTATATCTATAACTAGCTGGGTACAGACTGGTGACTTCGTTCGCGACTCTTTATAGTCAAGCGTCCTATTTGCGCTGAGTAAGTGTTGGACTGACGCGCCCTTAGACGACCGAAGATGTTTGAATAATTGCTGCCTTTTAAATTGCTGTCTTTTTTAACACCGTTTTTTTAAGAATTTTTTTTTGTGAAAATGATAAAGAATTAACCCCACCGTTCTTTCAGATGCAGTCAATGAACTTTCAAATATGCTAGTTAGCTAGCTAGCTAGTTAGCTAGTTTAGTTCTTGGCGGCAGTTTGATTTTTAACATTATACAAATAAATTAGTCTTGTTTGCGCTTGTGACTTTGATTGCATTTCTTGGCTATTTAATTAGAAAATATATAAAATATTCGCATGTGATATTTGGGCTTGATTTATTTTAAAAAGATTAGAAGTCAAAGTTTGAACTCGAGTCTTTAACCATATACATGTGCCACACAACGCGTAGTTCTCTTACTAGTCTGTGGGCCACACTAAAGTTTTGCACTTCTAGCTAATCGGAACTATTTCAATTGAAGTAATAAAAAAACAATTGGCGGAAATAATTTGTCAATTGTTTTTTTTTTATCACACATTTGTTCTACGTACGGAACAAAAATGGAATTAAGTCGAAGATTGTAGAACGATGGTTTTTTATTATTTGAAAATTTCTCTTTCTCCGCAAGGCTGTGCCGCTCGTCTTCAAAATGCTTTTGGGAGAGAAGCACCTTGTTTGAGCACCGTGAAGCGATGGTTTGCTGAATTGAGAGAGGTCAAGTTTCTTTACATGGCAAATTTCGTAAAGGGCGGCCTTCGACTGCCGTCAACGAAAATAGTGTAGCTACTGTTAAGCGGTTGATTGAAGAAACAACTTGTGTCTAAAATCGACAATCCTTTGTCTGAAATTTCGTTTTGGGGCCAGTAAAATCTGGTGCAATTTAACCCTAACAAGACACAAGTTTGCGCGTTTTCCGCTAAAAAGACTCCTTTTGTCGCATCTCCTCAATCTGAGAGCGTTTCCCTTTCTGCCACAGCCTGCATTGGTATACTCGGCGTTGACATTTCGAGTAATGTTCAATTTCGTGGTCATCTGGAGGAGAAGGCTAAAATAGCCTCGAAAAAACTTGGTGTGCTCAGTAAAGCGAGACAGTATTACAAGCCGACCCATCACATACAACTAGGTATATAAAGCACAAATTCGGCCTCACATGGAATACTGTTCTCACCTCTGGGCAGGGGCTCCTCCCCTTTGATCGCATACAACGTACAGCAATTCGAATTGTCAATAACCGCCAAGGAATCAATCGGCTTGATTCCTTGGCGTTGCGTAGAGATATTGGATCCTCAGTGTTCTCCACCTCATCTATCATGGGGAATGCTCTGAGGAGTTGTTTGGTTTAATTCCAGCCGCTAATTTCCACCTTCGCACATCGCGTCAGAGTTTAAGGTATCAAGCCCATCATCTTGATGCGTGGCAATCTACAACTGTGCGATTCCGAAGACATTTTTTAACCCGTATAACACCTTTGTAGAATCAGCTACCGAGGGCGGTATTCCCACACGATTATAAATTAGGAACCTTCAAGAAAAGAGCGTACTCATTCCTTAAAGGTCGGCAACGCATCTGTGATACTCCTGGTGTTGGGTGACCCACTTGCTCGTTTGCCTCCTCTTCTATAAAAAAAAAGAAAACCCCCGGATTACCTATCAGATAATTCAAGGACTATTGGGGATTGGTATAAGCTAAATTCAGAAAATTTTACACGAAGAATTGAAAGTTTGGAAACTTTGCTGTCGTTGGATCCCTCTTGGACTGACAGCGGAGCAGAACAGGCTCGCGTGGATTGGTGCTCACAGATGCTACTGACGGACGACGGATATTCTAATGCTGTTAATGAAGTTTTCACAGGAGACGAAACGTGGATTTACTATTTTGAAACCGAAAAAAATACAGCAATCTTGTGAATGGGTGTTTGAAAATGAGAACAGGCGAACAAAAGTGAGACAGGCGAGAAAAGTTGGTTAAAAATGATTTCGTATTTTTTCTCAGCTATGAGTCCCCTCTATACAACTCCACTTGAAGATCAAAAGAGTGTTAATGCCGATTGGTATTTTACCATTTGTTTACCCAGGGTGTTAAACAAAGAAAAGTTATGTTTGGTAAATTTCAAATTAACATTGTTAATTACTCAAATTGAATGTGTCTTTTTTAATTTTTTTTATTAAGGGAGAATGAAGTAACATTTTATTTTAGTTATTAGTTAATATCGATAGGTAATATTTTATTTATTTTACAAAATTAAGTAACTGTCCTGCTTGTAATGAAGAGCATGAAAGGCTGCAAGCAAATAGAAGTATTTTATTATCCATAATATCTTGTAGTGTAAGTTATAATCAACAACCTATAAATACCTAGTGTACTAACCTATAAATATCAGACTGATTTGATGCCAATAAATAGCAGGTATAATATAAGTAGTTATAACTGTAAAAAAATGATCTTTGAATGATTGAAGTTATGGTTGAATTTCGAAAAATCATAAATAATAAAAAATAAGCTAATTTGTGATTATTAGGTTTGTTATTTAATTAAGTGTTTTCCTTAGAAAATCATTTTCGTTAAAGATTTTTACCTTAATACCGGTATTCAAAAAATCCGGTATATTTGGAAGCCCTAGTTTCTACAATTATAGGCTGCACAGTGACATTAAAGATCTTCGTATAAATAAGTTTAATAAATGTATCAAAATGGGTATTAAAAATTTTCAGAATATATTTTATAAGACGAACATAGTTGTAGAGCAAGATCCCAGGGCCGCCAGACGTCACGTATTTTCTGACGGATCAAATGTGGACGATTGAGTAGTGTTAGTATGTACTATGATCGTATGCCTACCTGCTAGCTTGGTCAAATGGCCAATTTCCAGGTATCAGGTAATCAAGGTACATAAAAACATTACTTACTTCACGTAAATTCTCATGGCTGATTTTCATATATGTTTTCGAGTGTATAGTTAAAAATAAATTGTCAATACTCCCAGACACTTTCCATCGGCCATTTTGTTTGGCAGACGCCTTAAGGGTCTCAAAATAATTAGTTCACTTCACGTAAATTCTGACGCTCCATTTTTATATAAATTCATCCGACAACTATTTTAAAACTTCTGACAAGAAGACAGACCGATCCTAGGGGCTAATCGTCCTCTATACTAAATTTTAATATCTCTGTGAGTGGGAGCGTGAGAGCATTACGAGGGTCAAACTGAAAGTTCTTAGAAAATCAAAAACTAAGCATTCTAGCAAGTTATTAGTTTTATTATAACTTTTCAAAATAGCGTCCATTTACATCAATACATCGCTGCATTCGATGGAACCATTGAGAAAAGCACCTTGCCCACTCGGCCTTAGGGGTCTCTTCGACGGCGTTTTGAAACGCAGCCACTGCTTCTTCGGCGTCCATAAAATGTTTTCCTAGAAGTTTTTCTTTTATTTTCAGGAATAAATAAAAATCGCAGGGTGCGAGGTCGGGGCTATACGGCGGTTGACCCAGTAATTCCACGTCTGAGGTCGCCAAACAGTCGATCGTTTGCCTGGCGGTGTGCGACGAGGCATTGTCGTGATGAAGGAGGATCCTGCTGCGAGGTCGTTTCTCTCGAACTTTTTCCAAGACAAGTGGCAAACAGTTGTAAGTGTACCACGCTGCATTAACCGTTTTCTGATCCTCTAAGACAACTGTCGCGTAATGACCTGTCTTTCGGAAGAACGAGGCCACCATCTTTTTTCCAATACTTCGACCTCTCTTCACTTTAGTTGGCAACTCTTCAGAAGGAAACACCCACTGAGCAGACTGTCTTTTGGTTTCCGGATCATAACAGTAAATCCAGCTTTCGTCACCCGTTAGTATGTCGAACACAGCACTTGAGTCACCTCCGTTAAATTTTTGGATCATTTCTCGGCACCAATCAACACGGCGGAGTTTTTGAGCCTCGGTCAAATTATGCGGTATCCAGCGGGCACAAAGCTTCCTGACCGCTAAATGTTCCTGGAGGATTTTGTGCACTTGACTCATACCTATGCCTAGACTTGTCCGAATCTGCTGATAGGTCACTCTTTTGTCAGTCTCTATCATACGCCGCACAACACTGATATTGTCTTCAGTCGTCGCCGTAGAAGGCCGTCCCTCACGCAAATCATCGGTGAGATTAGTTCGACCACGTTTGAATTCATTAAACCAATTGTAAACTGTGGCACGAGATGGGGCTTCATCGTGAAAAGCCAATCGAAGTCTATCATAACTTTCTTGTTGACTTATATGACATCGAAAGTCATAAAAAATCATTGCACGAAAATTTTCTCGGCTTAATTTCATTCTGACGTGCACAGACAATTTTCAATTTGCCGCCAAATCGTAAAACAAATGACAAATGAATGAAATGTATACTCAATATTATTGGTAGAGTTCTATTTTCAAAACTTAAACTTATTTTTTTAATATAATGCTTTTAAGTTGCCAGTTCTAAAAACTTTCAGTTTGGCCTTCGTATCTACGCGCATGAGACTGAGTGAGACCGACTGCGCTGTTAAGGGCATAAAAATGACTTAAACAGATATTTTATAATATTGTGACCTTTTGTTGACAAGTAAATTATGGCAACAAAAATTTTAAAAAAATGACATATAATAAATAATATTAAAGTATGCCGAAATTCTTAATTTTTATTTTCTATTTATTAATTAGAAATCTTTTTTTTTTAAATAACACTCAAAGTTTTTAATTTTTTTTACAAATGAATTTTTTTTTAATAATTTTATCAATTAAAAAAGTTCTAAAAATTTTTAGATGTCAGCTAATTTACTTTTTTTTTACTAATTATTTTTAATTAATATCATTTTTAAATAAAATAAAAATAAAATTTTATTGGTGATGTAGATGAAGAAGAACGTGTATTCAACATAATACAAAAAATTATCAGTGATGCTTACAACGTTCCTGGAATAATTGATTTACATGCTGCCAGACTACAGTTGTTTATTAATACATACCTGGTATCTGATATAAATGAAGAATTCAATCGAAAGAATTTAAGAAACTTCGATGCCAGTAACTTACCACCTTGTAAAATTCAGCTTTGGCAACAGGTTCGATGGCTAGCTATATCGCTAGTCTTTGGAACAATGTAAGCATGAAGATGATAAATGTTTTCAACCCCGAAAACAATGGCTGGACACCAAGATGGTAAATATGATTTTCATTGGTTCGATGGAGATCAATTACCGGGTTTTGTCAGTGAGTCGCTGGAAGAACAATCAGGTAAATTATTTTCGTTTCTCATATTATTTGTATCTCTTTACATTTTTCAGACCTTCATTGTTCACCTTGTTTTTTACAGAGGAAGAAAATAAGGATAATGCTGATGATGACGATCACGATTTAGATATTCAATTTCAAGATTGGCTAGATGATGAATTATCTAATTTCAACGATGATGATAATGAAGATCAAAAGCCACTGGTAAGAAATATTAACGGATTAATATTTTTCTACTTAGTTTCCAAATTTCGAATTAATAATTCATTAAAAAATAGCTCTTATTTAATTATAAGTGGTATTTTTAAAAAAATATTTGTTATTTCTAATTAATAAATAGAAAACAAAATTTCGGCTTACTTCAGTATTATTTATTGTATGTCAATTTTTTTGTTGCCATAATTAAATAATTTACTTGTCAACAAAAGTTCTATGAATTATAAAATATCTGTTCAAGTAATTTTTATGGCCTTAACAGCGCAGTCAGTCTTTCTCAGTCTCATGCGCGAAGATAATGCTCTCGCGCTCACACTCACAGAGATATTAAAATTTAGTTTAGGGGATGATTGGCCCCTTAGATCGGTCTGTCTTCTTGTCAAAGGTTTTAAAATAGTTGTCGGATGAACTTATATAAAAATGGAGCGTCAGAATTTACGTGAAGTTAACTAACTATTTTTAGACCTTTAAAGCGTCTGCCAAGCAATATGGCCGACGGAAAGTGTCTGGGAGTATTGACGATTTATTTCTAACTATACACTCGAAAACATATATGAAAATCAGCCATGAGAATTTACGTGAAGTAAGTAATGTTTTTATGTACCTTGATTACCTGATACCTGGAAATTGGCCGTTTGACCAAGCTAGCAGGTAGGCATACGATCATAGTACATACTAACACTACTCATTCGTCCACATTTGATCCGTCAGAAAATACGTGACGTCTGGCGTCCCTAGGATCTTGGACTATTGGCAATAGCTGTCTAAATCATAATATGAAACCTAAATTTGTAATGTAATTTGTTATTATTTTATGTAAAACTAGCGGCCCGACCCGGCTTCGAACAAAATATACTTACATATAAACCTTCCTCTTCCATCTCTTTATCTATTAAAAAACAATTAAAATCCGTTGCGCAGTTTTAAAGATTTAACCATACAAAGGGACGTTGGGACAGAGGAAACGACTTTGTTTTATACTATGTACCTAGCGATATAAAAATTGTAATAAGACTGTAGTGTATACTTTTCGTTTTATATTAATTACGCGTGGCCGCAGGGTATCTCTAAAAAACAAATTTATTAAAAAAAAACTTTAATATTAAAAGATATTACAATTATAATTAAAACTAAAATAGAGTGACCACGATCGATGTTAGATATGAAGTGCTGGGTTCCCAGTCTCGCTAAGCGGCCGATTTACTAGGATTACACGTCACCAGACTCCAGCGTCGCTGTTCCCATGCCGTACCGTAGGACAAAATGTGATAGATGATGAGATGACGTTCCCGCGTCGTTACTATGCGTAACATTTCTCATAATATTTTGTATGTAAACATCATAATTAATTTAGATAAATTTTACCAATATGGAAGATCGAAGTGTCGCGCGAACTATTCATTCTAAAAAAAAGTTGACAGAAACCTCAGTATAATTTTTGAAGACCTGTCCATAGATACTACACGCATATGGATTTGATAAAAAAACGTGTTTTGAGTTTTACTTCTAAGTATAGAAACCGCCAAAATTTTTTGTTATCTTTCTATTTCTGTGTCAAAATCATAATGCTGTTCACAGAATACGTCTGCTTACTAAGTTTCAACAGTATACAGTATCGAAGGAAAGTGGCTGTGACATGCGGACGGACAGACACAGAGATTATAAATCTATAAGGGTTCCATTTTTGGCTACGTAACCCTGAAAAGACAAGCCCTTTGCGTTACTTTCGCGTTTGCGTTACCGGAACTTCTCAATGTGTCCGCGATTCCGATCCGATGGTAAGTAAAAAAAAAATATCTTCACGTCCATATTCCCGAAGAGTTAGGCAGAGGCACAACCAGGACACCCACGACTAGCCGAAGACACTAAGTCCCACAATGTGATAGGTGGCAAGCCGTATCCAATCCTGAGCAACTTTTTTTTATTAGACAATTGTAGTGGTAATAAATTGGAAAAACCCAATTTTTATTTTGTTGCCCAACACGGGATTCGAACCCGGGACCTCAGGCAGTTAAGTCCAACAACTGAACCGTTGGACCACAGAGGCGATGGTAGGTACTTCAAAAAATGTCGACGCGCACAAGTACCCCTTGTATACACATAGTGAATAATTTTTTTCCTGATTCTGACAGCACTTATTTATTTGACATTACAAATAAGGTCTTTTAAGTTGTTGGAAATTTTAACATTAAAGTGTTAAGTTAGTTAAACTACATAACTTTGCAAAGCCGAGTTTCTAGTAGTAACTTGAATGTGCAATTAACATCTTCAAAATAAAATATGTTAATACAATATTAATACAGACATACAAAGATATACACATGTGCACATAACGAAAAAATGACTATGTTACTTCAAAACTAAAACGTAAAAAATAATAAAGATTTAATAATAATTATATACTACTTATTACTAAAGCAAAGTATGTATGCTTATATCTTTAAAACTACGCAACGGATTGCGATGCGGTTTTTTTCAATAGGTAGAGTGATTCAAGAGGAAGGTTTATATTATGTATAATAACATGCTTCATATATTAGAGAACCACTGATAATTTCAAGATTTCTAATGCGAAGTCGTAATTAAACATTTTTTTTGCGCTTGCATTGCAAACGCTGCCAGCGCGCTGGCTGAACTCTACGAGATAGATCAAAATATTACTAAGTATTGTTTACCTTAAAAAGGTCTACAAAAAAGTTCGCGATGGTATATGTTTATATCTTAGGTATAACTTACAATAACCAATTGTTATCCTTTACTTTTTACGAAAAATAATGGTTTTTTTACGAAGCGATTTAAAGCAATACAACATTAATCCTTAGCTAATTAAGTATCTTAAATAAGTTTTACATTTAATATAGAACAATATAGCCCTACACAGTATGTAAATTAAACGAATAGTTTCGGAGATATTACAGGTTTAAAATATAGGGACATCGCGGTATCGGCGGTACCGGCTGGCTGCGGTGCGTGCGCGACGAAGCACGCGCCTTTTTCGAAGGACTGTAATTTATAGCGATCGCACGCATTTATTGGAGCTCCCTAGCGAGGAAAATAACAAACATAATAAAAACGTGCTTTTCAGCGCGACATTTTTATAATTTGTAATTTTATAATCCACACTAATATTATAAATGCGAAAGTAACTCTGTCTGTCTGTCTGTTACCTTTTCACGCCTAAACCACCCAACCGATTTTGCTAAAATTTGGTATGTAGAGAGTTTGCATTCATGAGAAGGACATAAGCATATTATTTTTTGGAAATTAAACCCCTAAATGGGTTAAAAGGGGTGGCAAAGTATGTATGAGAAAAACATTTTTATTGCACATTAATTTTACATGAAACTTTGAATTAATGCTTTTTAGTACAAATGATGAAAAAGGTGTTTTAGGGTTTTTCGAAATTCACCCCCATTGGAGGTTAAACCACCCCCTTTAACCTAAGTTTGTATGGGAAATTTAATTCTATTGAAATATTTTGCGAGACACTGAAATAATGCTCTGCAATACAAATTATAAGATACATATCTAAGCGTTTTTTGAAAATCCACCCCTGTGAGGGTGAACGGGGGTGGCAAAATTTGCGTAGGAAAAATATTTAACAGTATTTTTTACCATTAGTCCATAACAATGAACCACGTACATCAGTTTATCATTAACGAAAAACACCAAGAAATTATGATATACATAGTAGCAAAATTGGTTAAAAATCCCTACTTTCCTACTAATATTATAAATGCGAAAGTAACTCTGTCTATCTGTCTATTACGCTTTCACGCTTAAACCAGTAAACCTCTTTGCGTAAAGTGAAAAAAAAAACTTTAAAAGTAAACAGTAAATTTTTTTTGTTTTTTTTTTTGTTGCCCGGACCGGAAATAGAACCCAAGATCTCAAGAACTAATTCCGAAGACGGACGATTAGACCTCAGAGACGATATGTATATTTCTAAAATTTCGAAAAAAAAATCTGTTAGAGGTTTCCATAGAAAGAAAGAAAAGAAAAGAATGAAAATATATTCATTTGCGGAATATGTGTTGTGAAGTTGCTACAAAATTATTTAAGCTTTCCAACATATTCAACCACATTGTGGTGTGCAAATATTTAAATATTTTTTAAAACTGATTATTTAGTTATATACACAATGTTTAAATATTCATTCAACAAATAGTTTTATTCTCATTACAATTTAATAACTTACAAACAATTTTAAAATGTTAATAATTTTAACCTTGTCTACCGTAAACTACCGTTACCAAACCTACGGCGAAACAAACTCCCCGGCAGCCAGTACTATAACCTATCGTCCTTGTAGTACCATCGTTTCCAAACAAAGCCCGGTTTCTGAAATTATAAATTATTATTATTATTATTACAAAATTTATATTATTTAAGCTTGTCTGGAAGAAAATCTTTAACACTATAATACGTCTTATCTAACAACAAGTCAAATAACTTCTCTTGAAATCTTTTTAATGGCAATGATTTAAGATTATCAGGAATCTGGTTATATATACGAATGGACATGCAATATATATTAGTTTTGCAAATATTGAGTTTTTGGTTAGGCACTATTTCTAAAATGCGATAAACCTAAGACCTCAGCATTTGTTTAAAACAAGTGATGATGTTTTTTTACAAATACACATACAGCCAAAATATATAAATAAGGTAAAGATAATATTTTTTGAGACTTAAAAAGTGGTTTGCATGAATGCAACTGATTGACACTACATATTGCTCTTATACACTTCTTTTGAACTCTGAAGATTCTAATTAGTTCTACAGAATTTCTCCAAATAGGAATACTATATTGCAAAACGGAAGAAACATATCCACGATAAGCTAAAAGAGATGCTTTTAAGCCTGACACTTCTCTTATTCGTCTTAACAATTTTGTTACAAAGTGAATCAATATGTGACTTCCAATTACAAAATTTATCAATTTTTATTCCTAGGAAGTCGGTAAAATCTACATTCTCTATAGTAGTATTATTTAGAAAAATATTTAATTTTTTAGTCTCTCTATAGTGTGCTTGAAATTCAACTAATTTTGTCTTCGTAATATTTGTTTTAAGATTATTTTCTTTTAACCATTCTGTTACCTTAGTTAAAGTTTTACTTGTTTCTTCTAATAAATCCTCTTTATTTTTGCACTCGATAAGGAGGGTAGTATCATCAGCAAATAAGATGGATTCATGATTGATAGCATCAGGAAAATCATTTATGTAAATTAAAAAAAGTAATGGCCCTAAAACACTACCCTGTGGTACCCCACAGTCATTAAAAAGGTCATTGGAATTATAGACTTTCCTGTGGTTTCCACTTATTTTACTGATCTGAACACATTGTTTTCTATTCTCTAAATAACTTTTAAACCATTCTAATGATTTACCTCTAATACCATATCTCTCAAGTTTTGCTAACAAAATTTTATGTCATACAAAATCAAAAGCTTTACTCATATCTAAGAATACAGCAAGTGGAAACTTTTTACTATTTAGGCATTCAGTTATTTTTTAAATAAGTCAAAACATGCATAAACTGTAGACCTACCTTTTCTATATCCATACTGATTATTTTTTAATAAATTAAAATGAAGTAAATAAGTGTATAGTTTATCATACATTATTTTTTCAAAAACCTTAGAAATTACTGGAACTAAAGTTATGGGTCTATAATTGTTCATATCACACATATCGCCTTTTTTAAATAATGGCTCGACAATAGACTTTTTTAAACGATCAGGATATTTTCCTTCTAAAAATGATAAATTAATTATGTGACAAAGAGGCTTTGATATCACACTGGCAACATTCTTTAATATTATTGTGCTAATATTGTCATAGCCAGTTGCCCTTGTGTTTTTCAAATTATGTATTACCTTAATTAGATCATGCTCATCTACTGCTGTTAAAAACATAGTTTTATTGTGATTAGAAATATTATGAGATCTAATACTATTTTTAGAACAAGGCTGACTTGTACTACAAGATTTAGTTTGATTTATGAAGAACTCATTAAAAAGATTACATATTTCTTGAGAAGCAGTATATACTGAGTTATTTATTTTAACTTTTTCTATTTCTTCTAAAGGCATTTTATTTTGAAATGAACTTTTAATTATGTTCCATGCAGCTTTACATTTATTAGAAGATTGTTAGAAGATGATGCCCATTTCTGAGACTCTAGTATACATTTAGCTAATACCTTTTTGTAACGTATGTAACTCATTTTATTTCCTTTTTTGTTAAATTGGGAATAACAATAATTTAAATATAACTGACGTTTTACTTTACAAGACTTTATAATACCTTTGGACAGCCATTTGTTTTTTATTGGCTTATTTGACACCTTAATTTGAGTTTTTGGAAAACATAATTCATAAAATAACATTAAGGTATCATGAAATTCATTAAAAGCTACTTCACAATTATCACTAGTAAGAACTTCACTTAAACTTAAAGATGATAAGCATTCATAAAATTTATTTATATTTTCTTGTCCAAAGAGACGCTTTGTTTCAAACCAAAACAAACGCTTTGGTTTACAATAAGAAACTGGCTTTATGTCTACTTGTATACTTTGTGCTGTTTCATGGTCAGATAAATCAAGAATGTGAGTGTCAGAGCAAACATTATCTAAATTGCTAGCAATTACATCCAAACATGCAAATTTCCTTGTAGGTTTCAAAATATGTTGACATAAATTACTATTTTCCAAAATGCTTGTTAAATTTTTATGAGTATTGGTAGATTGTAAAAGGTCTCCAATATCCACATAAAACAAATTTCTTTTTAGAATTTTTCATACTATTTTCTAATAGAAGTTCTAAATTATTAAAAAAGACATCTATGTTTGAATTTGGAGTACGATATATACATATTATTACTAAATCATAGTTTATTATCTCAACTGCACAGCATTCAAAAGAGTATGGTATGTGTATTTGTAAATCTAGAGTTTTATAGTTAAGTTCTCTACTCACTAATATACAGGTGCCACCACGACGCTGGTTACTGCGTGAAAAATAAGAAGCTGTATAATATCCATCAAGTTTAAAATTTTGTTCAGAACCTTGCTTTAAAAATGTTTCAGAAAGACAAATAACATGTACATTACCTAAAGAGTCTCTCAAGTTCACTAATAGCGGCTTGAAGATAATCACATTTATTTAATGCACCAGCAATATTTTGATGCAGCAACCTAAATTTATTCATGAAAAAACTGGTTATTACTAGTTAAATTTAATGATTTATCAGCTGTTTTTTCCCTAAAGTAATAGGGCAGGGCTTCCCAAACTGTGCGTCGCGACGCCCTGGGGCGGTATCTGAATCCACCAGAACCAGTTACTAAGATTGTACTTATTGTAACTGGTAACTAGTTTAGGTCCACGGGGTGCGGGCTGGGTTAAGAGGAGTTGTAAAAGCTAAAAGAGACTGTAGTATAAGTGATAAGTATTTTTGGTCCGGAGCCTTCGCCGGGGTGTCGTTCAAAAATAGCATGTCCTATGGGCGTCACAGTACAGATAAGTTTGGGAATCCCTGTAATAGGGTATAGTACCTTTTTTTGCTGTATAATCAGGAACTAATTTCTGATCTAAATGTTTTTGACTAGTTTCTTTTTTAAATTAAAATAATAGAGTATAGTCCCTTTTTTAAAACTATTAGATGCTAAGCTTGTCTTTATTCTATTCAACACCATTTTTTCTAAATTTTGTTTATATTCTGTAAATGTAATATTCGGTTTTTCTATTATTTTATTCAAATTTTGCTTATTCAATTTGATAATTTTACTTTTAGGAAAAAATATGAATTTATTTTTGTATTCCTGATACTCTATTTCATTTCTTAATTTATTGGACAAACACTCAATAAATGTTTTATGTGTAACATATCCAAATTGTTCTATACAATTATCTATATCTAAGAAAGTACAATTATCATATTGGTTAGCTATTAATTTTAATTTATGGTTTAGAAGTGCTACATTTAAATACCGATTGTGCATAATTTTTAATAAAAACACTTGTTTACACTTACTTAACTTATCTAATATGTTACAAACATTTGTGAACACCGAGTATGGATCACAATCATTGGAGCCAACTGCTATAATAGCATAATCTTTGCTACATAATCCTGAAAAATCTTTAAGAGTGTGTATTATCTCAGATGAATTAGCATTTGGTTTACCAGTAGATTGAACAGAGTACCTGTTGTTACATAAGAGTTTTGTAGATAAACCACGCACTCTCTGGTCGCCTAATATCACAATCTGTTCTTTAGTTTTCTTATGGCTTTTGGGAGTTATACTTACTGGACTGTTTTTAACAGATACACATTTACTACACTGCAAGTCCGTTTCCTTTTGATATGAAATTTCTAGTTCTTGGAACCGACTTACTTGAGGAAACAGTTTAACACGAGTATTTTTACAATCATTATTTTGTTTTTTCAATGATTCAATTACTTTATTTTTTGGAGTAGATCCCTTAATCCTTTTCCGCGGAGTCATATTGTTAATTGTGGGTGTACTGGTTGCTAATTGCTTTAATACTAAGATAGTTTTACTCTGCTCTTCATTAATCTTTCGCAAGGAGTTATTTTCTAAAATCAAGTTGTCTATTTCACAATGAGCACTTTCCAACTGGCATCTTAATACATTAAGTTCTTCTTGTAAATCTTTTACATGGTTGTCGCTTAAGGTAGATAAGTCCGGTAGGCTTCGTACTAAATAATTCGAAGTAGATGTTTCGAAAGACTTCACTGACTCAGTCGACATAGTACGGTTCTTTTTCCGTAATATGATATTGGTGTAGTCGAAGTTTTCAAAGTCTACATTAGCAAAAGTTGAATTAATTTTTTATTTATTGCCAGCTGGTAATAAATTACGAAAAAATTCTAATATAGCTCCAAACTAACAATTTAGAATTTAAACTTTACAAAGGATTTAAGTAACGGCCGGTCGGACAATTTCAAGCTTTTAAATATTCACTTTTTAGTCACTTTACATTAAGTTTATATTTGTCCTTTAACTATGTACAATTAAACTTTATTTTTTCACAATTTTATTGTAGAGTAACACTAATTTCTAATTTATTTTATGAAAAATAGTACAGCTGATTGAATAATGAATTTGCTATTAACAGTTCGAGTCTTACGTAGTATTGTATTCTCTTTGAGTTCGAGTCTCTTGCACAGACTACTTAAAGATACTACGTATGTCTCTTGTAAAAGAGTATTTATATTCTTTGGTTCGAGTGTTGCCGTAGTATCATATACTACACTATATCATAACTTGCTATACAGTTTAATTTCACAGGATTTGCCGCTTTGTGCAGATAAAACTGTAAACACAATAACGTATTCCTACTATTTATCTGAAGTGAAATTAGAAATGAGACAGTGTATGATCAGCGGGTCTAAAACCGCCACTTTTAGCAATTCATCTAAAAGGAATTCATTTCGTGAATTGTAGCAATATTGTAGCAATTCATATATTTTTTGGTAAAATGGTCGCGCCTCAGATAAAGTATCCCCTAGATGGATCACATTTAAGTTGAATAAATAACCTATACCTCTCTCAATAATTTTAATGTTGACATCGTATGTGTCAAAAAGAGATAGCAATTGCACTTCCGTGCGTCTTCAAACGCCGAGCGCCACTAGTCTAGAATCGCCATATTGTTTGTTACTCTGCTGGATAACACATTATTTTGACGATTTTGCTTAAAATATTTACCTATTGTGAATAATATAACGGTTTGAGTGTGGTTTTCATTTCGTAAAGAATAATGGCGTGTATTGGGCCTGGATGTTCCAATAGAGTTGGTGCTTTGAAAGAAAATAATGCAAAAGTCTCGTTTCATCGGTAAGTTAACTTAATCATTATTATATGTTAGAAAGCATCTTGCAAAGAAAGTGTTTATGAAATTGGTTGTCCATGCCATAAATAGGAAGATACAACTTTAATATACATAGA
>NJDD01010317.1:0-11962 GCA_002245505.1 Calephelis nemesis
GGGGCAGGCATTTATGTGATGAATATTTAGATGTCCACATTTTCGGTTTATTAAACTATTCTGGTATTTAAGCAATTCTGTGTATTAAAATCGTTAACTAACGCTCGTAACTTATGCATATAATTTTATTTACCCTGGGATTTGACTGAATTGGTGTAACTACCAAGGGATATTTACTTATTTAAATTAAATGTATCGTTGCGAGTGTACTAGTTACACATATTCTAATTATTTTCGTATAGTATGAAATAATGTGTGATGTGAATGACAACGATAAAAAATGACATTATCATCGTTAGTTTATTCACAAAATTCGAGATAAAAAAATATTTAGTATCCTTCTTCAACTTCTTGCGATTGTCTTGATTCGCTATGTATACACAATCCAAGCTTGAAACTGAGACATGCATACGTTAGCTTTACTATATACGAGTAGATCAGTGCATTGTTCTAGTGCTCAAATGTGGTTTGGATGATAGGTTTGTCCTACAAGAGGATCAGATATACCCTTCATCTTGAATCACGTCTGACTACGTAACATGATACGCAATGAGAAATTCGGAAACAATATAAAACTAGCCGACCCGGCGAACTTAGTATCGCTTGACATGAGCAACTGACAGTTTGTACGAATTATAGCATTGTTTTACCCACTTTCCCTGTATTTGTCCTGGGTTTTCGGGAAAATCTTTTTCCTGGCCATAGGTAACACAACAGAAAAGAATTAGTGAAATTGGCCCATCTTTTAAGGCGTAATGCCATGACCTATGACTAAATAGCTATTCATTTATATATATATATATATCCAGCAAACTTCGTATCGCTTGACATTAATGCTTCGACAGTAGCGCAGTCTGTCGGATCCGATGTGAAACATTCCAAAATCAACAACGATTTATTATTAAAAAAAATATTAAAAAAACATTTTCCAGGAGACCAAATTGTGAATCTAAACCATTTCCCGACGAATTCCCTTGAACACGTACAAAAACTTTCATCAACATCGGTCCAGCCGTCTAGAAGGAGTTCAGTGACTTACACACTAACAGAAGAATTATATATATATAGATGGTATAGTATAGGAGAAGTCCACCGCCGTATCTATTTCTGTAGCCATAATAACACAGTCATGTTTTAGTCCGGAATATAGGTAGACTTGCACAATGAGATCCTCGGCCACAAGATAGCACGCACCTAGAACATCTATGGACACCATAGATGTTCTAGGTGCGTGCTATATGTCACGGTACTTACTTATAATCAGGAGAGCCGTACAGTTATTCTCTTTTCACATAAAAGGGTTAAAGAGAGAAGTCTTACTCAATTTTTATATATATAATACTTATTCTATTAAAATATCTTGCACAAATGTTCAAGATTACAAAACGTAGAGAAATTGTGGTATGTACCCAGTTTGTCGCAACTTTCATATATTTTTTTAAAAAAAAAAGTTTGCTATGATTTTTATTAGCCCAAATCATATGACACTAGTTGCCTTATATCTAAATGTCTTTAGACTTACTTTCAAATGATACGGGTTATAATTTTTCAAGTAAACATTAGACAAATTCGGGTTTGCTATGTATCTATGGGAGTCCCGCCTCTTATTACGTAGAATTTATATACTCTTTGTATGTACCTAGCACCTACCTATTACCTATTAGAATAAGGACACTCTTACTAGAGTATTCGGTTATTTAACTCATCTCTCAGCACTACCTTTATAAAATGACTAACAGTCATTTTTAGCGTCAGTTTATTCAAGCGAAATTCCAATTCCAAAAACATTTCATATCTTCGTGCAGCTCATACCGAGCTATATATGTATGCACAATCTAAGGTTCAAAGTAAGATATGCATATGTTAGCAGACCCATATATAACGGAGTATTGTTTTAGCTCAAACGTGGCCTGGGTGATAGATTTGTCTAACAATAGAATGGATTAGATAAACAATGCTCTTCGACTATGGTAACTTGATAGCATTGAAGTATATAAACAAGAAATAGATAAGAAAGACACTTCACTACATAGTATAAAACAAAGTCGCTTTCTCTGTCCCTTTGTATGTTTAAATATTTAAAACTATGCAATGGATTTTGATGCGGTTTTTTTAATATAAAAAGTTATTGAAGAGGAATGTTTGTGTATATATTTTATACCCGTGCAAAGCCGGGGCGGGTCGCTAGTGACTTATATGTTGCTTTCCAAAACTACTTTTTAAATAACTCCAAACAGGGACACATACATATCTTAACGCTAAGTCTCTTAATGGGTAGGCAGAGAATATCGAGAGCCATACCCCACGATCCTTACAAACCTGCCTGGCTTACTCCACATTCATAACCCTTTTCATACACACAGGCCCGTTTCGGAGACACTTGACCACCTTCGGATAACACCCAAGCGATTCTTGGGACAACACAAAAAGGGACAAGTCACCAATACTTTTTCATAGCAAAAAAAGCCACAGCTCTCGGCTGCTTACTTATGGTAAGAGACAATCTTGTTCTATATAGATATATCGTGGCATATCGACTATAAATGTTATAGGTGGCTAGTATATTGTAGCTACTGGCTATCGTGCAAGTTTACCGGCTAATTCACCTTAGGGCATATGGCAATGTCATTTTTCAGCAGGAAAAAGTAAGGCGGTGAATCCATACCCGGGCATGTTTCAAGTTAAATCAAAGATAAATTTGACAGTATGTTTTTTTTAGTATGCCAATAAGATGTTAATATTTTTTAAGGAGGATCACAAATATGAGGTATGCCAATATGATTGTGGCCAGCTTAAATTACTATTATAGTAAAAACTAGAATACTCCTACCCCTAAATCATAAAATATGTACTTTAAAAAAAATAACCATCATAATGTATTCGCTAGAAATAATCGCGTGAAAACAAACAAACAAAAAGTTTCTGAGGATTGATAATCTACTTCTTTTGGACTCTATTAAAACTGTATTATAAACTTTAAATACTATAGTGAGTTTTTTTCAAGAATCAATTCAGAATACCGTATAAGGTTTTATTTCATCCTATCCTATTAATATTATAAATGCGAAAGTTTGTATGTATGGATGTATGGACGTATGGATGTTTGTTACTCTTTCACGCAAAAACTACCAAGCCGATTACGATGAAATTTGGTATGTAGGTAGCTGAAGACCCAGAATAACATTTCTACTTACATTAAACAGGCTACTTTTTATCCCGGAGTTCCCGCGGGATTGGGACTTACGCGGGTGAAACCACGGGGCGCAGCTAGTTTAAAAATAAAGAAATGTCCTGAATGTGGCCTAGTCGAGCGCAGGATATAACTCGAAGCTGCATTCCACAGGTATGCATCAGCGGTGACTCATCATTACCTGCAACAAAGAATTTATGTGTTAACTTTTATTAATATTTTACAATATTTTATAGCAAGCATTTTCTCGTCCATATCTCAAAGATGGATGCACTTATTACTAGCCAAAGGCAGCTAGACTACAGAGGTGAGATCAATATATTAGTATCTTATCAAAAATAAATTTCTGTCAGTGCCGTCAAAACTCGAGAACCGCTGGTCTGATTTGGGTAATTTTGGTTTTTAATTATTTGTGGAAGTCCAGGAGAGGTTTGAAAGATAAAAAAAATGAAAAACTGAAAGAAACTAGAACAAACGAGATTTTAAGTTTTTCCATACAAAAAGAAAGGATGTAACGAAGTTCACAGGGATATATAGTTATAAATAGATACATCTCTGCAAAAAAACATGTTTTAACCTAACCCCAAAATGAGAATTTAATTTTAAATTCTTTTTATTCATGTTAGAGGTCTAAGAATAAGCACACGTCTCTCGCTATAGCTATGGTAAGAGACAACCATGGACTGTAAACTCCAGACATGATACAGATATGTCGCTGTCCAGACGCAAGGGCCTTCTACGCCCATTGTAGAAGTCTACCGGCTACTCTACCTTCTGAACCAGAACATGCCAGTCATTATATAAGGAATAGGGAAGGCGGTGGACTCCTACCCGGGCAAGTTGCTATTCAGCACTCGACCACTAGTAGTTTTGTTGGTAATGAGCTCGCTTCTTATGAGCTGCACGCTAGATAAGCAGAAGTTCTATTTTACTCAGAGGGCCTGAACCAACTCTATGAGAAAAACTAAGCTTTACTCAGTAACAAATTAAGATGTTTCAGCCAAATGGATTCAGCCGTTTTTGAGTTATGAATAGTGTAACTAACACGATTTTATTTTATATTTTTTAATTATATTTAGTAATATAGAAAAAAGACCGATTAAAAAAGTAGTTTTGTTAGTCTGAGTATAAATAAATAAATATCCCTAAACAAGTTACACAAATTGAATCTAACCCAAATTGCTTGTGCTATGGGTGTTAGTCAACGATACTAATACATAGAAATACTTAAATAGATAACTACCAGAATAAATTTAATATACACACAAACCCGGAAATGCAGCCATCTAAATGTTCATCACACAAATCCTTGCCCCCGTCGGGATTCGAACTCGAGCTTCGCAGTTAGTCGTTGTAGTTAGGCGTGTACGCTAACCACTCGACCAACGAGGCGGTCAAGGGAGTACAGAAATTGAATTAGAGAACAAATACAAATGAAAGTATGAAATTTAGACAAAATATTCATTTAAACGAATGTCTAATGGCGCTGCAGAGAAATATGTTAATACCGTTAACAAACAAAAGTTTCCTTCTGAATCCTCGTTAGCATTTTAATTAATAATTAACATAAACACAATTTGGAAAACTCCTAAGATCATTTCTAATACACGACGCATTCGCGAGCTAATTTGAACATTTCAGTTTCGAAACCGCCATATTGTTTTTGTATAATTAAATGCGAGGTTTCGAATGTATAAGTTTATCTTAGCCTTTTGTATCTTTAAATTAAATAAACATGTTACTTCATATAGGCAAATGCGGAAGTTAATGAAAATATCGCCTCTGTGGTCTAGCGGTTCAGTTGTTGGACTAGACTGCGTGAGGTCCCGGGTTCGAATCCCGGGTCGGGCAATCGTTGCTCGGGATTGGATATGTGCCCGGTTGGCCATAGGCTTGCCACCTATCACATTGTGGGACTTAGTGCCTTCGGCTAATCGTGGGTGCCTTGGTCGTGTCTCTGCCTACTTCTCCAGGGATATGGGCTTGAAGATACTTTTTAATAAAAATATTTGAATTTGAATAAGTCGTGTTTTGAATATTGCGAAGGCGTTTAACATAATATGGTGGGGCTATTTCCGAAAATAATGTTACGGGTGTACTTACTCCGAGACGTTAAAACTATTTTAATTAGTCATTAAGTTGACATTTTCAATAGGAAATTGTGACTTAATCAAATGTTAATAATTGTCATCTCAGAGTGTGGTCGCAAGACTCTAAGTATATAGGTCTAATAAGTTCTAAAGAAATTCCGTTTTTTGAAACCGTTAGCAAGCGGAGGTTACATTTTGATTGAATCTAGCTTGTTTATCTTTTCTTTTCAGTCTAAAACTGGAAAAAACTGAGTCCAACTATCTACTACCCGGACGCAATTAGTGAACTATTTTTTCGAGAAATAGCTAATAATAGTACTTCTTGGCACAATCAACACATAATATATAACAAAGTCGCTTCCTTTTTCCCTATGTCCCTTTGTATGCTTAAATCTTTAAAACTATACAATGGATTTTGATGCGGTTTTAGTAATGAAATCGAAAATTTATGTAAAACCAAATTAAAAACACTAGTCCAATCATGATAAAATTGACAACGGAAAGCTTCGAAATACCTACCATTCCAAAAAATAATTATCAAAATCAGTTCGCTTCTCTTAACATTAAAAAAATAAAAAAGGGTCGAACTGGTAATCTCCTCTTTTTGGAGTTGGTTAAATAGACAAAATATACTGTCACCTTTATACATAACGGTACGCATCTCAAACCCAAAACCTGTCAAACTTGCCTTACACATAAAGACAGAATGGCNNNNAAAAAAAAAATAATCCAGAATTTTAAAAGGTTATATGTACTCGTAAAATATCGTTATATGTATAATCATACATACACACAAACATGTCATTATATTTATATACGTCGAAAAGTATTTCATTTATGTACGTTGAATGGACGGCTTTCGAGTACGAGTTTATTTCAACTAGTCCAAACACATAGACCTAACTAAACAATTATTTTCCCTAACAAAAACTATTTTATAAAAGACCCAACGATGACACAAACAAAAGAGCGACTGGATAGTAATTTAAAAATAGTTTTCACTGCAGCAGACAGTTATGGCGGCGTCTCGCAAAAAAACTACGAAATATGAGCTTTTTCGTCAATTTTGTGAGTCCAAAGCACCGAAGTTTAACGTAAAAAGCGAGCTTCAATTGAGACAACTGGTTCCTAAACACCTGACCGAAAACGACAGGTGTTCGAAACCAATATTGCGTATACTGGCTGATTTCGATGCCTCTAGGTAGGGCTGTCAACTACAGAAAAAATATTATTATTAATGTTTAATCGTAAATTGATTTAAACACAATCAGAATCTTAAAAAGCGATCTTAAGAAAAATCTTAATCGATAGGAATCTTAAAAATTAAGACATTTATAGTCAACACAGCATTAAGACAATTATAGTAAACATTTTGATATAACTAAATAGACGCGGAATAATTGTTTGCTGCCGAATAAAAATCACGATAATAATAATTAATATTGCTTTTAAAAATAATAATTTTATTCAGAGAGAGAATACAGAGGTTTTGACATTGAAATTTTGAAATTGCTATAATATCAGCAATAGGTTTAATACAATCGAGATTTTATATAAAAAATTAGTTGTATAATTTAACAAGATACAATAAAGATTTATTTTACAAGATTTAACAACAAATATTTTTTTGTCATAATGGTAACAATGGTTTTAATTGGATTTTTAAAATCTTTTGCAAATATGATTTTCATATTTTATAACAAACAACAAGAAGTGAGATAAGACTAATCCCATTTTGATATTTCACAAAATAATAAAATGAGAGAGTAGCAACCCTAATCAGATCTAAAGAGCAGATGGTCGAAAATACCACTCATCTTCGTTACCAAACCTTATTGTACGTTTTGCTGTATTGTCTTCGTTCTTTTACACATGCCTTCCTTTATTTGATTTTTTTATCAACTTCAGATTTCTTTTGTTCTAAGGAAGGTATTAGAGATATATACCCTTATTTCTTATTGACTCTTCACTTTCCCGAATTTTATTTACGTTATTCTGACTTATATAAAATCTTATGTCACGGTGTTAGTGGTCACTCTTTTAGAAAACGTCTCGAACGATTTCTACGACTTTTTTCTGTGGTCTAGCGGTTCAGTTGTTGGACTTGACTGCATGAGGTCCTGGATTCGAATCCCTTGTCGGCCAACAAAAAGAAAATTGGATTTTTCCAATTTTCTAATAAAAAAAATGTTGGTCGAGATTGGAAATGTGCCCGGTTGGTGATAGGCTTGCCACCTATCACATTATGGGACTTAGTGTCTTCGGCTAGTCGTGGGTTCCCTGGTTGTGCCTCTGCCTGTCTCTCCGGGGATATGGGCGTGAAGATACTTTTTTATTTTTAGTAGTCGTGGTTGGTTCGTTGTTAACTAAGTAATTGTGTAACAAACATACAAAAAAATAAAATAAAAAACATACAGTTAAATTAATAATCTCCTTTTAGCATTTGGTTAACATGGCGAACTATTATTAGTGGCATTGAATTTGTATTAAAGATAATTAAAAAATCAGGATAAAGTATCAGGAACGTCTTTGAAATGGGGATAAAAAGTAGCAGTTATTGACAGGTTTTTTTTAGATTAAGTATTTATATAGTTCAAAATAACTATTAATGTGAATAAATTAACCCATCATCATCATTCTAAGCAATATAGTGGGACTTTTTACATACTAGCTGTTGCCTGCGGCTTCGTCCGCGTTTTCTCAGGAACCCGCTGTGTGATCTCTATTAAAACAGCCTACATGTTAATCCAGGTCATAATCAATCTGTGTTCCAAATTTCATAAATCCGTTTAGCCATTCGAGTACATACTCACAGACTTTCACATTTACAATATTAATAGGATTTGGTGTCTATATCTCTTACCATCAGGAGCGTACGTATTCGTTTGTTTTATCATAAAAAAACTAAACTTTGAAAGCGTTCAAACGATAGATAAAAAATAGAGCCATTTCAATTGTCTATTCAAGCATCAATACATACATACTCACAGACTTTCACTTTTACAATATTAATAGGATTTGGTGTCTATATCTCTTACCATTAGGAGCGTACGTATTCGTTTGTTTTATCATAAAAAAACTAAACTTTGAAAGCGTTCAAACGATAGATAAAAAATAGAGCCATTTCAATTGTCTATTCAAGCATCAATACATACATACTCACAGACTTCCACATTTACAATATTAATAGGATTTGGTGTCTATATCTCTTACCATCAGGAGCGTACGTATTCGTTTGTTTTATCATAAAAAAACTAAACTTTGAAAGCGTTCAAACGATAGATAAAAAATAGAGCCATTTCAATTGTCTATTCAAGCATCAATACATACATACTCACAGACTTTCACATTTACAATATTAATAGGATTTGGTGTCTATATCTCTTACCATTAGGAGCGTACGTATTCGTTTGTTTTATCATAAAAAACTAAACTTTGAAAGCGTTCAAACGATAGATAAAAATAGAGCCATTTCAATTGTCTATTCAATTTGTAGAGCAGAATAAGTTTTACGCAATAACAAAACAAGGATGGTTTTCTTTATCGAATTCATTTATTGAATTACTCCCTATCGACATTTCAATAATGTTTTCTACGATTTTCTTTTAGAGGAACGCGAATTTGGTAATGTGACAAATCTTACGAATATAGACAATACAGACGGGAAAACTTACTTGACATTGGAAGGCAAATAAACGGAAGATTTTCTGATGAGACGAATATAAATTTCTGTGTGCGTCGCCAACATGTTATTCGGTGATTCTCTTACGGCCAATGTTAATAATATTTATCTAAAGATGGATTTCAAGCAATCTAGATAGCTGCTTATCCGCCGGCCTATCCTATACCTAATTGAAATATTCATCCTGTCCACAGATATGTTATTGGCAAGCGATATCATAAAAATGGATCAAAATATCAATCTTGGACAGCAAGTTTTGGATTAGGATTGATATTAATATTGGCCATTAGATTGCTACTATTTTAACCGTCTGCTGAAACTCACTTATTCTTTCAAACGTATTCAGTGTTCACCACTGTCGTATTTCAGTATAAAGAATGATGATATAAATTCATTAATTCAAACTTAACACAAACTATGCTCCGGTTAAAATGATAATGATAAGCTTACCATCATTACGTGTATATTGTGATGGAATATTTTGATAAGTGTTAAATAATTTGTTATTTCTGTGATGATACTCATTCAATGAGCAGAGAAGATTATCCATCTGCCTCTCTTCCTGGCAGATCGTAAGAGACGAGCATTATTTAAGTATCTTCACGCCCATATCCCCGAAGAGGTAGGCAGAGGCACAACCGTCATATCTATTCCTGCCACCATAATGACAGTGACATGTTCTGGTCTGCAGGATATTCGATGGACTTGCTCATTAAGTAGCCCTAAGATTTAGGCAAAAGGACACGCATTAATAAATCTTTTTTCAGCAGGAGAGCCATGTGCTTGTTCGCTGGGTTTTACCCATCAAAAACTAGAAGAAATGTCACCCCAAATTATTCTCAAAGTTCAAAATTATAATTGCCTAGTAAAATATTAATTGGCAGCGGAGGACCTTCTTTTCATAAGCAAAACTTACACTTGGCACTTTTGTAAACTCCTTTTGTATGAAAAGACATTACAGTTTATAATGGTTAAGTAAACAGAAGTTATGTATCAAAGAGAATGAAATATTTGACAAGGCAAACTAAATCCTATTGTTAGTAATCCAGAACTCATATTCCTGAAACGCTTATAATATCATAAGTCAGAATACTGAGTCAGCGGTGGTGTACCCACCAGTCTTGCAAATTCCAGGACATTTTTGTTTCCGCTCAAATTATGAACAAAGTAAATGGGTTACTTAAGTTATTTTTTTAAACTAAAGAGTCAAATTCAAGAATTTAGAGTTCAGTGAGATTTCTGATCTAAATCTTTGCATTTCAGGCGTAAATACGCCTGTGAGAAAAATATTGATACATATTTTTTCAATAGTGACCAATGTTACGTACTGGCACGTCTAATTTTCCTCAGTCTTTTGGTTTCATAACAAAAATGTGTTTAGATTAAGTTAGTGTATACGTAAATAAGCTACACGGTGTTAAAAAAACATAACTAACACAACACACACACAACACAAGGGTTTGCGGGCGATGCTATGCCGGCTTTTCATAATGTACGTTTACACATTTCTTGAAAATTTAAAGTCATATCTTCTATAATATAAAAATGAATCGTTTAAAGTGTTGGTAAGCGCATAACTTCCGTGCTACCTAACCGATTTGGATTATTGTTTTTTTGTTTTGTTAGTTATTATTAGAAGAAGGTTTTTATGAAGAAAAAAACCGGGAAAATTACAGAGAAAATGGGAAAAATCATACTTTATTTTTTCTATGCAAACAGAACGGGTGGAACGAAGTTTACCGGGACAGCTAGTTACATATATAATTCTTGTGTTCGTGTGTTTGTCACTGAACTCCTTCTAGACGACTGGAGCGATGTTGATGAAATTTTTGTGTGTGTTCAAGGGAATTTGAGAATGGTTTAGATTCACAATTTGGTCTCCTGGAAAATGTTTTTTTAATTATTTTTTAATAGTAAGTAGTTTTTGATTTTGGAATGTTTCACATTGGATCCGACAGACTGCGCTACCATCGAAGCATTAATATTAAGTGATACTTTGAAGTTTGCTGGGTCAGCTAGTATAATATAAAGCAACGCGAACGTGTTATACATATTATGTTTGTGTAGAGATATGAGCTTTGAGTTTCTTCTATGGCATTTATCATAGTCAAAGCTAACACCTAGTATTGTATTTGTCTGTAAGCGACGGAAATCACTTACTATCAGAATAGCAAATTTTTCCTACCATAAAAGTATCTTTAGGCTCATTCCTCCGAAGATGTAGGCAGAGGTACACGTACAACCAAGGCCTGTACGACAAACCAAAAGAACTAAATCCCACAACGTGAGCTGTAAAGCCTAATACCAACTGGCCAACATTGTTTTTATGTGTTCTTCGACTCGGTGATCCAACCCGGGACCTTGTGAAGCCAAATCTAACAATCGGACTAGAT
This sequence comes from Calephelis nemesis, assembly GCA_002245505.1. Classification (NCBI taxonomy): domain Eukaryota; kingdom Metazoa; phylum Arthropoda; class Insecta; order Lepidoptera; family Riodinidae; genus Calephelis; species Calephelis nemesis. The sequence goes on from NJDD01010317.1 coordinate 11,356, forward strand.
CACAGAGCTGATTAATTTCATTTCTAATGTACTTAGAGCAACTCGAGTTATCGGCTATCAAACCATGTCTACCGTGGATGTATCGTTGTGTAATTATTCATATTTTTAAAGAAATAAACACTTGTACTGTTTTACTTATCACTTATAATCTTGTACTGTGTTACTTATCACTTATAATTTATTACTTTGTAATTAACTATAAAGTAATAAATTATAAGTTGTAAGTAAAACAGTACAAGTGTTTCTTTCTTTAAAAACATGAATATTTGAAAGTTTTACCAAGCGCCGACGATGGAAAATATCAAATATGTCGTGTAATTAAGTTAGTTCTCTTGAACATCTCCAACCGCATTTATAAATGATCCTTAGTATTAAAAATGTCCTAAAACGGCGAAGGTCACATACCACCAGGTTAGTTTTATTCTATCAAAAAACAATATAGAACCATTGGTATATCAATACGAGATGGTTAAAGACTATGGCTTATTTTTTTAATAATTTCAAAAAAGTAGAAAAAAAGTATCTTCAAGCCCATACCCCTAAGCGGTAGGCAGAGGCATAACCAGGGCACCAACAACTAGCCGAAGACACTAAGTCCAACAATGTG
>NJDD01010317.1:28679-44137 GCA_002245505.1 Calephelis nemesis
TTCTAGGGGTTTTACTTGCTTAATTTAAATTTCACGAACAAATTAGTCGAAATTTAGTTTAAAGAAATATCGTTAAAGCAAATAACATAAATTTAAAACCAATTTAATCAGAAGTCATTTCAAGATATAGTGTAAACTTACCTTAATATTACCTGCTTTGAGTAAATTGGAAGAGCGGTTCCTTATATAAATAAACTTAAAACGAGACCCTCTAACATTACAAATTAATGTTTCATTACCAGGTTTTTTTGATTTATGAAAGCAATTCCAGACAAAACATAAGGGATTTTGAGTTTGTCAAATTTACCCATAAGTCATTTGTTTAAGTTGTATTATCATACATACATATCTTCACACCAAGTTCCTTACGGGGTAGGCAGAAAGTACCGAGTGCCAAACCTCACAATCCTAACAAACCTGTCTGATATTGTATATATTATCTTAAATAGCTTATACTAATTGACAAGTTTTCAAAACCTTTGTAAAACCTTTGTAAACCCAGTAAAATATCCTTATAAGGGCTGCGACTTTACCAGGAGGTGCCCGTGTAAGCGCTTAAAGTATACGTGAAACAGTATACGTGCAAACAATTTTAAAAATAAACAATTATAAAAATTATAAAGGAATTACTTGCTGTGCTATCCTGGGAAATAAATAAAACGCAATCCATGACCGCAAAGCATAATAGATATTCCTAGGTTTATGGGTGAACACTACATTTATAATTCCGTGGGGTCGTAAGGTTTTATGTTTTAATACCTTAACCCTTTTGTTAGGGCTAATTAAATCCCTTTATAGCTCATTCGACGCTTTAACGATACCTCGAATAAATGTAAATGTAGTTTCTATAAAATTTTCCTTTTTATTTCTTTCTTTTGGGACTTCTATATTCGTTAAGTATTAAGTCTTGCTTCTAGTTAGATTGGTTTCATCCCAGAAAACTAAATTTATTTATTTACGGCCATTATTAATGACCTATCTAAGATTAGAGATATGGCTATTTTAGATTAGCCAAGTTTTTCATTAGTTAATAAAAATTTATTGACAACAAGTCTCTAGTAGGCCTATCTCTATCTGTAGATAGATTATTATCACCCGTTAGTCGTGAAATGTTACCTCGCCTATATTTCTAACCTATGTTTAATAACAACCTAGGTCTCCCAGTTTAGAATCATCCAAATTTTAATTGCATAAATCTGATTTATCTATATTTCATCCGCGATTCTTCCAGCGTTGACTAAACAACTGAGCATTTTTTTTCTCATTTTTACAACCTGTTAAGATAAAAATTATTATATACATCACTCAAAAAATAAGGTAGTTTTTGGGTGATAAGATATCGAAAAATCACACGTTTCTCCTGATGGTAGAAAACAACCGCAGCCTATAGACACCATAGATCTTATAGGTGCGTTATTGTATATTTATAAAATGCTTCAATTATTGTGATAACTGTGCCTTAAAATATCGGAAGTGGTACGATAGAAACACATTTTTATAGATAGATTGTGCATTACCAGATGCAACCTGAAAACACGAAAAAAAATCTAAACAAAAATAGTGGTACAAACTAGAGCACAACTACTATAAAAGTAATCACCGAGAATGTAATCTTAATTACATAAGGTCCTACACCAAACGAGGGGTCAGTGACCCGTGATAAAGATTCAATCACCCGACAGCATGACCTATCTGTGTTATGTAAATAGATTGTATTTATTGATTTTTGTTGATAGTAGAACAAATAACGATTCATTGTTAGCAGTATTCTGCTAGGGACGTATTACGACTTGCCAAAACGTTTTCAAGCTTTTTTCTATTGGAAGAATAACAAGTTTCCCCGACTCCATCCGGGCGGAATAGACCATGTGCCTTATTGCTAGGCAGCTCGTAAGCGGCAAGCATAAGCTTGACGTCACTAACACCGTGACGTCTGACTAGGTAGTAAAGTTTTGCAACGACTCACCCGGATTGGTACCACTGCCTTACTTATTCCTGCCGCCATAACGTCATGACGTGTTCCGGTTCGGAGGGTGAGGTAGCCGGTAAACTTACTTTTGCTCAAGGCCTAACATCCCGGCCTCAGGTTGGCAACGTACCATTACCACCTTTGGTGTCTCTAGGCGGCGGGAATTTCTTACCATCAGGAAATCCCTCTGCTTGTTTGCCTTCCAATATCATAAAAAAGGGACCTATTACGACTCGCCAACACGTTTTCAAAATTTTTTCTATTGGAAGACTAACAAGTTTCCCCCACTCTATCCGGGCGGAATATAGCATCAGCCTTATCGCTAGGCAGCTCGTAAAAAGCGAGCATAAGCTTGACGTCACTAACACCGTGACATCTGACTACTGTTAGAGTTTTGCAGCGACTCGTACGGATTGGTACCACCACCTTACCTATTCCTCTTGCCCATTACCTCATAAAGCGTACCGCTTCCGGAGGGTAAAATAGCCGGTAAATTTTGCTAGAAACGCAACATCCCGGCCTCAGGTTGGCAACGCACCATTAAAAACCTTTGGTGTTTTTAGGCGGCGTGAATTTCTTACCACTAGGAAATCCGTCTGCTTGCTTGCATTACAGTATCAAAAAAATAGTACAAAGCTCTCATGATCGCTTTTAGACACTATCGATGTTACAGGTGCGTCCCTGTCCTGTGGTTGGGGTATAAGATCCATTGCCCTACTCTAACCTTCAGACTGGAACAAGACAGTGTCATCATAGTGGCTGGAATACGTAAGGTGGTAGATCTTTCCTCTTGCTGTAGCTGGTTGCAAGTTACTGCACGACACTCTCTACCCATTTAACTTGTCCTGCCCTATCTCCTTATCCTCCGGGCTGGTAAGTAAGCAAAAGTAAGTTTACCAGCTACCTTACCCTCCAAACCGGAACACGTCATGACCATGTCATGTGGTGGTAGCAATCCGGGTGAGTCGCTGTCAAACTCTACCACCTAGTCAGATGTCATGGTATCAGTGACGGTAAGTCTATGCTCGCCTTTTACGAGCTGCGTGGCAGGAAGGTATGGTCTATTCTGCACTGGAGCCCCGACCAACACGGGGGCAAGACAAGGTGATTGATCCCTCTCCTTGCTGTTGCTGCACGAGACTGCCACCAGTGTCTTTGTTGATGATAACCCATTTAACCTAGACTTGCCTACGAGCTGCTAGTAGAAAGGCAGATCATAAAATGGGTAGAGATCCGCACTAATGGCATAAAACAATACTAAACATCTTCTTCTGTGGTCTAGCGGTCAGGGTGTTGGACTTGACTGCATGTGGTCTCGGGTTCGAATCCCGGGTCGGCCAACAAAATGAAAATTGGATTTTTCCAATTTTCTAACAAAAAAAATGTTGGTCGGGATTGGAAATGTGCCCGGTTGGCGATAGGCTTGCCACCTATCACGTTATGGGACTTAGTGTCTTTGGCTAGTCGTGTGTGCCCTGGTTGTGCCTCTGCCTACCTCTTCGTTGATATGGGCGTGAAGATACTTTTTTTACATATACTCTTATTATCTATATATTTATACGTGATGCCAAAACTTAGAACACCTTTTTACGAAAATTGCGCTGACGGAGGAGCACGAAATTTGGCACCCTGATAGTTTATGTATAGGAGATTATATATTGCTTATATTTTTCAATAATAATGCTTCTAAAGTACATTAAATCAATAAATTAAACATTACCCACACTACCATGCATTTGACACACACAAACAAATATATCAGATCACAGATGGCGCACTAAAAAGTTTGAAAACAAAGTAGTTGGTCTTGAGAAATGAAGATGGCGTTCTTATCAAAAAGTATTAAAATTTACTACGGTCGAATTTCGACCAACGGGCGACCACTAGTATTATTAATTGTTCCTAGTAGAAAATCGTAGCGATAACATTACTGCTCAGTGAAACTTAAAACCAATTAGAACAAAGATAGCACTGCTTGGGAATTTATGGCTTAAGATGGCAAAAATTAAATTCACAGACACCCCGTAAATTTATAGTGTCTTTAATTTTGAAACTTGGCCATAAAGTTGACCTTTTCTTTACATGGTCAATTTATAAACCCTGGTCTGGGCGTGCTAGGATCAAACTATCACACTCTGTGGTAATCTGTTGTCTAGCGGCCTGTTTATTATACTTGACTTGAGGTCCGAGTTATATTCCCGGGTCGGAAAACATGTTTTATCAATCTTCTAGTAAAGACAATATTGCCCAGAATCGGGCTTTTTTTGGTTTGCCACCTATCACAATGTGGGACTTAATGTCGGCTAACCGTGGGTACCCTGTTTTTACACTTCCCACTGCGTCCGACAGACGATCGTGAATATACCTACTTTTTTCTGGAAATATCTTAAAGAAGTCATCGTCAGCCAGTAAAAAATTAGATTTTTAGTTTGTTATAATATTTTATAAGATTCAAGACTTGTCAGAAGACGAACTAGTCTTTTAAAGTAACATAGTTCTCAATTGCTCAGGATCAGTTAAGGGTTGGTTGACGACAGGTTTACCACCTATTTAGAGATATGGGCGTAAAGTAACTCACATTTAAATATTAAAAACAAGACGGTAAATATTTTATTTTCATTGTGCAAACATTACGGTGCCTTATTATGCCTAATTAACTTTTTATTATGCCTAGTTAACATATTATTATGCCTAATTAACTTATCATTATGCCTGAATTGAGTTAGTAATATCTCATTAATAATACGAAGTGACAAAATAATTTTGTGTTAATAACATTACGTATCTCAAGAAAGTTTATGCCTCAAATTGAATATGTAATGTCGTTAATGGAGTTTGCCCTTAATATAGGCATATCTTCAGAATATTCTGACAGTGACGCTTAAGCTACGTTTAAATTTTCATATTGTAAGTGATATGGTAATTGAAAACGCTTAAACTTTAAGCCTCTTATACTTTCTAATGGACCTGAGACTGCTCTCAGAAATAAGCCTGATGCCCTGACAAGCAACTGGTACTGTATAATGAAATCGTTTTTTAATGTAAACTTTGTGGTCAAGTGGTCCGATGTAATCGTTGAACATATGAGATCTTAGGTTCGATTCCTGTGTTCAAATATATTACTTTTTTCAATCTTTTAATAAAATATACTTTTGTCTTGATTGGATAAGTGCTGATTGGTGTTAGTTTTGTCACTTATCAGATTGTGGACATAAGTTGTATATTCGCCTGAATAGGCGATTGTGGGTACCCTTATTGTACCTACACCTACGTCTTAGGAGATGTGGATTTGTAGATACATAACTCGTCCCTAATCCCCATGAATACTCTACTACTTGGTGGTAATATTTCTTAGTAATAAAGAAAAGTATCTTTACGACCGTATTCCGAAAGGTGTAGGCAGAAGCACAACCAGGGCACTCACGACTAGCCGAAGACACTAAGTCCCACAATGTGATAGGTTGAAGACCTATTGCCAACTGGGCACATAATATGCAATCCCGGGTAACGTTATTTTCATTAGAAAATTGAAACTATAGTTTATATATAATACATATAACTGTTTTTTTTTTTGTTGCCCGACCCGGGGTCGAACCAGGACCTCAGGAAGTCAAGTTCGACGCCGACTGCTAGACCACAGAGGCGATACTTTTCTTAGTAATTTCCAATAAAAAACATTCCTCACGCTGATCTTGCTTACTTTAAAGAAAATAGACCTATTGCTAGCAAGTTGTGAAAGACGAGAGTAGGTTTACTTGTCACCATGACCTGGGCATCTACCAAGTGGTGAACAGACTCACCATCTTGCTACAGTACCTACTGCGGCCACAACTTCAGTAATCGTTGTATTCCAGTTAATTTAGAAAATATCCTTGCACAACCTTCATATTCCTGTCATAACTTGGAGCTTGCTTTACTTGGTTTCCAATCTGGAGAGAAAGCAACAAACTGACTTCGAATGAGACCTTTCCATAAATGTCAAACGTCTATGTAATCACATTATGCTCCCTCTTTGTCTTATCTTACCTTTATCTTTACCATTGTCGATCTAAGTCTAGTAAGACCATCAAGTTAATACCGGTGCATGGTGGATAAAAAATCCGTCCCACAAGTCGGTTCCTCTGAGCTTTGTAACCGACCTCTTGATACAACTGAATAAATAAAATACATTTGTGGCTACACTAAGAATACACTCTTAAGCTGTTTTGTTTGGCTACTTTTAAGCGTAGCTGTTATTCGCGGCTTTGCCTGCTAAATGATGTCTGTCCTACCTTTATGTTGGATCAAACTGCACAGTGTTCAAATTTTATTAAATTCGGTTAAGTATTGGAGTTCTTCGCAGACAAACAACATGACAAGTTATTTATGTAATATAAGGCAGTTCTACGTCCGAATTCGAACATTTTAAACGGTAGGGATAACAAACCTCGATCCTTTAAAGCGAGTGTCGACAGAAATTTCTGAAGGTTGAACGATTTATATCCAGGGCTAAGATGGAGTATCGGGGATATATGAGGATTCCTCATAAATCGCGCATAAAATATAGAAGTGGAATTTTTTTTTTCTACATGATTTTCTACATGATATTTAAGTAATTTTCTTTTTAATGGTAACGAGAATTTTTCTTTTTTTTTAATGGTAATATAAAGAAGGCAGTAGTATAAAGAAAAAAAGTTAATAAAAAAAGTATCTTCACGCCCATATCCCCGAAGAGGTAGGCAGAGGCACAACCAGGGCACCCACAACTAGCCGAAGACACTATGTCCCACAATGCCTATCGCCTACCGGGCACATATCTAATCCCGAGCAACATTTTTATTAAAAAACTGGAAATACCACATTTTCTTTTTTGTTACCCGACCCGGGATTTGAACCCAGGACCTCATGAAGGCAAGTTCAACACTTGGACCGCTAGACCACAGAGGCGACAAAGAAGAAAGGCGACATAAAGAAGGTAATATAAAAAAAGAAGGCTCGCAAGAGAACATAATGAATCACAGCACGTAATGCAAGTGTTTAATAAAGTATAATACTCATACAGAAAAAATATAAAAAATACTAAAGCATTATTGAATAAAAGCAAACATATAAAATTAACATAGATTTTTTACGGTATGAGATAGAGGGCAAACACACTGCTCTCCTGATGGTAAGAGACAACCGTTGCTTATAGACACCGAAGATGTCATAGGTGCGTCGCTGTCCTGTGGCCAGGGTCTTAGGCCTAACGTGGTAAGTCACATCACACAAAACATTGAAAACATATGCAATATATACCGAACACGTAAGGAAATACAATTAATTTTTTGTTAATATACGGAAAAAAAACAAGTGTCTACACGCCCATATCCTGAATACGTAGGCAGTGGTAGCCAAAGACATTAAGTCCCACACTGTGGTAGGTAGCACATACAATCCTGGTCAACGTTATTACAAAATTGAAAAAAAAATCGTTCTTTTTGTTGCCCGATTCAGGGATCGAACCCAGGATTTCATGGAGTCCAACACCTAGACCGCAGAAGCGTTTCAGAGAAACATACGGAACCTTGGATTAATGTTCACGCTTGATCAATTTTATTAGTCGTAAATAAATTTACGATTTGGTCTTCAAGAGTTAAGGGTAGCGCCCACTGTTGACGGGGCGGAGTGTTTCGGGCCGGGGCGCATCGGATTGCAAAACACACTGATGCGGGCCGGGGCGCATCGCATCGGCGAATTTTTGTTACTCAATACCTGAATAAAGTATACAAATAAAGTTTCTCTATTCGACGTTAAAATCGTCAAGTATAGAAAGTGACGCCATCTAGTAGTTGTCATGCGAATCGTCAAGTATGGAAAGTGGAGCCTCTAATAGTTGTCATATGAAACTTTAGCGTTAAAATGCCATGAGCGTTCTATTATTAATAGATTATGATCTTTGGTCACTGTAGGCCGCATCAGGGAATTGCGGGGTGCTTCGCAGAAGTCCGCCGATGCGTCCCGCCACAGAGGGCGTTGCTCCACACAAAATGTATGCAAGCGATCTACGCGGATTATTGCGCTGCGATGCGCCCCGTCGCGGCCCGTCCAAATGGGCGCTACCCTTTAGCCGTACCTGCCCATCGCGACTCCATCTATATGACCCATAAACCCAATCTTTATATTGTGAGAAAGTATTCAGCGAGCCCCTAAGGTGTTTTCAATTTTGTCGTGAAAAATAAGCAGAGTTTTCGTATAGAACATAATAAAGGGTACGTTATATCAAACTGTGAGCGAAATTAAAAATTAACATCTGATTTACTAGGGTTAAGTTGTTTGATGAGATATCAGAGTTTATTTCAAAAACAGGTAGAAAAAAGAAGATAAATGTAGTTACGTACGTAATTTGTAAATAACACTTGTACTTTTCCACAATACACTTTGTTTCATACTTAAGCCAACCGGTTTCACTTTTTAAAGCACCATCAGAGGTTTTTAAATTAAGATGAAAAAAACAATTAATTTGTTTTTACTTATCTTTAGATGATGCTGTAAAAACTGAAACCGGTTGGCTTAAGTGTGCAACGTTTATTTAGTAAGTACGTTTTGCCTAAAAGCATGCTTCAGTAACTTAATTGCACCATGTACCTAATCACAGTTACGGTAAATAAACAATTTATTTTCGCTCCACCCGTTCATTTTGTATGGAAATTAATTTATTGTTTTTTCTAGTTTACTCAAAGTCGAACGAGCTAAAAAATATCCTGTGTCCGTCTCCTGGTTCTAAGCTACCTCCCTCTCAAATTTCAGCCAAATCGGTTCAGACGTTCTTGAGTTAGTAATAGTGTAATTAACACGAGTTTATTTTATATATGTACTTACTATTATATATATGCTCAATATTATAAAGTAAACCTATAATTTGCTTATTTTGGGATATATCCACTTCTCTCATAACTTATATTAAGGATATTATACTATATAAACTTATTTATCATAATGATACAATGGAATTTCACCAAGTGCCGCTTGCTTCATCAGAAGAGTATAAGTTGTATTAAGAATTAACAAAGAAAAAATATATTACCAAAGAAAAAATAAAGGAGGCTTTCAGAAACAACCGTGACCTATAGACACCATAGATGTTACAGGTGCGTCGCTGTCCTGAGGCCGGGCTGTATGGTCTATTCATAAAAATAACCAGCCCAAGATATGCAAAATCTATATGTTTATATACAAATTATGCCTGACAGCATCTGAAATCGGACCCGACCCTCACGGTCGGCGGTATTAGGCATGTACGCTAAACTCGCGACCAGCGAGGCGGATGTTGAACAATCCAACTAACTCAATCCTAACTAAACTTACAAGAAGTTAATTCTAAGTTAAAAGAATTGTTTGTATTGGCTTTCAAATAAGACTCTTTTCCTACGGAACCCTAGAGTCATGTCTTTTAAGTGTCCTGATAACATAATTTCTGCGAACTCTATCCACCATACTAACAAAATGTCCTAACTATTCACATATATTTTCAGGAAAAAGATATCTATGTCGTTATACTGAAGGACGAAATTTCCTTAGTAATGAACTCATACTATAAGTTAAAACCTTATTACCGTTATCGTCTCACATACCAATATAACAGTACTGACATGGAACTCCGTGGGATATCTTTCATATCGTTTTGTGCAATCCATTGACCCTAAACTAGGACTTGAGTTGTCGTTACATTCTTTGCAAGCTGCAACGTATACTGTATTTCACGATAGTATCGCTGTTTGTAACAGAATCCTAATTTTTCCAAGAAGTGGTGCCAATTTATAACAACTCTGTTGTTATATAGCCCTGATGATGCTTGTATAGCGAAACCGGTTGACTAAATCATAAAAATAAAAAATAATAAAATATATTGTGGAAAGTACAAGTTCTAAATAAAGTGCATCGAAAATGGAATTCCACCAAGCACCGACGATAAGAAGTATAAAATCTAAGTGGTGCCAGTTGCAAGATAGTTAAATGTCCGTTTTCATAAATATGTATATAAGTACCAATAGTGTCGATTAACTATAGTTGAGGGGTTAACGTAGTCACGTACGGTGATGATTTATAGGACTGATTTTCATTTCCCGACAGAGACAGGAGCAATGAATATGGATAGGTTTAAGCATTTAAGTCTGAGTCTGGGTGCTCATAAATAGTATCGTATATAAACATAAATACATATCTATACATACATAAATATATATCGCACCTTCAGTAATACAAGGGCCCAAGTCAAAATTTTCACATTTAAAATCCCATACACGACTGGGATTTTGAATGATAAAGGCACAAAATGATTCGCTACTGGTTAGTGCTAGCAGAAAAAGAATAAACATAAGAATAACTCAGTAATAATATTTATTTTAACACGTGATATTATCGGAAAAAATACTGTATCTTAAAACACGATTTTCCAAAAAGTAGTTTTTTGGATAGTGCCCTTATATTACTGAGGGTGCGATATCTTGCCCGGTTGGCGATAGGCTTGCCACCTATCACAGTGTGGGTCTTAGTATCTTCGGCTAGTCGTGGATGCCCTGGTTGTACCTCTGCCTACCTCTTCGGGGATATAGGCGTGAAGATACTTTTACTTAAATACATATCTTCAAGCCACGCAAGTGTGCAAGGATCATGATATTTGGCACTCGACACTTACTCCCTGCCTATTGCAAACTTTGTATGAAGATATGTATGTAAAGAAAGGGAGGCAAGCTAGATCATCCGATGTTGAGTAATCACTTCCGTTCTCTGTCATTTTTTTATGATGATATTGAAAGGCAAACAAGCAGACAGAGCAAAAGTAAGTTTACCGGCTACCTTACCCTCCAAACTGGAACACGTCATGACATTATAGCGGCAGGAATGGGTAAGGCGGTGGTACCAATCCGGGCCAGTCTCTGGGAAACTCTACCACCTAGAAAACCAACAACACTATAAGCAGTCATAATGGATTTAGGAAACTCCAAGAAGTTAGTACAAACCCTTGCCTCCCTTCAACTTAATAAGCGTGACCCAAAATAAATAGGGAAAAGGGAAAATGCAAAAACAAAATGCGAAACAACATTGTTAATGTTTACATAAGTCAGAGGAAGACCGTACATAGAACTGAATTCGTTTAGAGTTCAGTAATTAATTAAGAAAACACTTCCCTAAATAGTTTGTATGCTCACCCACACTTCGCATGATTGATGATGTACACAAGGGTTGTAAATTTACAAATACGGATACGGATACGTATACATAAACCATTTCAGAACAGTAATGTTATTTGAGAGTATAGGCGAAATCGAAAGTAAAACGTTTCTAATTACAGAAAGCAGATTAATTAACAAAAACAAAGATAATATAATGACTTTCTCAATTAGTTTGTATACTCAAATGCCGGTAGAGGTAGGCACAGGTACAGGCACAGGCACAGGCTGAAGGTATATAATCCTCAATATGATAGATGGCGAACCTATCACTAACTCGGAACCGACCCAAGTTTGAAAAATGTTGTTTTTCATAGAAAATTAAAAAAGTACAATAAATTAAACGAATGTGAAATAAATAAGACAGGTCTGCATGGACCGTCACATTTGGCTAGCAATACTCTCTACCTATCCTGTAATGGTCTTAGTGTTTACTGATGCCCGAAGTGGGAATCAAACCCGAGTCCTCATGCACTCGACGCAAAATCACTGGACTACTAAACTGTAGAAGCGATGACTTTCCCATGATTAATGGTATGCACTAGGGTTGTAAATTTACAAATTCTATCGGATACGGAAACGTATACGTCAACCATTTTAGAGTAGAATTTATTAGAGAAAGGTCAGAGACGGATTCTCTCAACTAATAATCATACAGAAAACAATTCCCTAAATAGTAGGTATGATAATACATTTTTTTATGATATTGGAAGGCAGACAAGCAGACGGATTTCCTGATGGTAAGAAATTCCCACCGCTTAGAGACATCAAAGGTGGTAATGGTGCGTTGCCAACCCGACGCCGTGAAGTAAGTTTATCGCTAAACTTACTTTTGCTCGAGGCCTAACATCCCGGCCTCAGGTAGGCAACGCACCATTACCACCTTCCGTGTCTCTAGGCGGCGTTAATAGGAAATCCGTCTGCTTGTTTGCTTTTTAATATCATAAAAAAAATTAAGCACGTAGTTTGTTTAAAGAACGGACAGAATACAGATGTTTGGGAGGTATCTCTAATTTTAACAAAAATAACTACATATACATATGTATATCACTAGCTGACAATACGAACTTTGTTTCATCCGTTCAGTAAGGGAAATAATAAAGTATTATTTTTCACATTTTTCCTGCAACTTTCCCGGTTTTTCCCTTAATAAGAACCTTTTCCAGATAATAACTTACACAATTATAAAATAACTAGCCAAATCGGTCCAGTCGTTCGGAACTTATGCGTTTACTAAAACATTTAGCGATTAATTTTTACATCATAGATTATTTTCAAATTATTGTTTTAAACGCGAAATAAGATTTTTTTGCGTGATCATCTCATCATGCTCCAACGGATATACTCATTTTGCTTTTTTGTTGCGTTGGTTATTGTCAGGAGAAAGATCTTATAAGAAGAAAAACAGGAAAAATGGGAAAACAATGCTTTCATTCATACCAACTGTTAGTAGTTGTTGATGTAAAGTTCGCCAGATTGGCTAGTCATTAACAAAAACTAAGTTAGTAAATTAAGAAAACACGTATATTTATACCTTTAACTGCAATAGTGAAATAAATGATAAGGATACATCTCACGTTTCCGAGCTGAACCATTTCTTTGTAAACCAAGACACCATGGTTACACAGCATGTTGCAAGTGTTGTTTGTATGAAGTACTCACATCAAAAGCCAGGCGCGTTTCTCAAAAAAAAAATAGTGGATTTACCTGTAACAAAAAAAGTGTTAGTTATTAAAATTAATAGCTACTAAAGTTTGATACATTTGGTACGTCTTTTACTTTTGTTTTTATTTGAGTGTTATTTAAATCAAACAGAGAGCCTTGAATTCAAAGTTCATACAATGGAGATGTTTTTAAAATCATTAAAAATATATTTTTTTAATTCCTCAATTTTCCAATCATTCTTTAAGGTTTTCAATATTTTCCTTTTTTATGGCAACCAGTGAACAAGCAGGTAGCTTTCTCGATGATTAAATATAACCGAAGCCTATATACATCTCTAATGTTACAGGTGTTTCGCTGACCTGTGGCTAGGATCTTCCCATTCCGTCTACTCTACCCATCAGACCGGAACATGACAGTCATTATGGCAGCAGGAATAGACGTTGGATGCCCGTACGGATAGTCTTTTTTCCTTTTTTCTTTATGTTATTGTAAGGCAAACAAGCAGAAGGATTTCTTGATGGTAAGAAATGCACGCCGCCTAGAGACAACAAAGATGGTAACGGTGCGTTGCCAACCTGAAGCCGGGATGCTAGGCCTCGACCAAAAGTAAGTTTGTCGGCTACCTTACCCTCCATACCGAAACACGTCAACGGCAAGCGCTGTTATAATATGGCGGCAGGAATAGGTAAGACGGTGGTACCAACCGGGCGAGTCACTGCGAGACTCTACCACCTAGTCAGATGTCACGGTGTTAATGACGTCACTCTACTATTAGTGAAAAAATGAAAACATAAAAATAGAATAGAATGCAGAACCTCTTTTTAGAAAGTCGGTTGACAAGTGAAAATCACAAAATACCAAGTAACGTGTGTTGCATTGTAAATGATGCACTCAGCGATATTACACTTCTATCACTGGATAATGGATCAGCGACATAATTGACTGGGTATCGATCAAAGTTATTAACAGTACTTTGCCAGTTTACTTGTATTTCACAATTACTATATGACAAATTACACTAATTGCCATACTAGCTATTGTATGCGGCTTCGTTTGCTTATTAGTAGCAAATCATGGTTGCATCCACGTAAATAATATCCTATGTTCTTCAAGGTGGAACATATTTGTTTTTTGAACAGATTTGTTGATAATAAACACAAAAATGCTCGCAGAACCGACAACCGCTGGGGAAGAAAAGTTCTCGAGTGGCGGTCCCGCACCGGAGGACGTAGTGCTGGATGACCTTGCCACAGTCTTAATACTAACAGTCAGCCGACTCATGTACTTGCACAGAGCAACGCTTGGGGGAACGCGGGGTCGGCGAGCGCAAACTCCATACAGTTTGCGCTCTCTATCAATAAGGGTTTGCACTCGTTATTTGTTAAAAAATATGTTACAGTGTATTTTATTATAATGTAATACTTGCTGTCTTGTAAATTTATAATGGTTTACAGGATGTGTTCCGTTTCCATTCGTAAATAAGCCATTCGGCTTGCTGAAGTTTCGTCCACAAAATTCTCATCCACAATGGATGAAACGACACCTTTTTAATATATTATTTTCCACTGTCGATTCGTGTACCATTAAAAAAATTTTATATAGTCAGATACAAAGCTTTACAAAATAAAGCGATCCATTTAGGTATATGTTTTAAACTTTTATATATAAATTGATACATCAAAATCACCAATTACTCAAGATTTAATTAAATATTTTTTTTTACACGTATGATGAAGTTTAGCACATAATAGTAAATAGTATAAGGTAAAAGTGGGTAAAACAAAATCCAAATATTTTATGGATAGCATGGTGAAAATTATTTCACTCCTATGTGCGGTACGAAGCAAAAAAAGCTTTATAAATATATCACATACTGCGAATTATACATTATGAATGATTTTAGTTTGAATTGATTATATCTGTGATTAAAAATAGTAAGTAGGTAATGCCAAATCAATGTAGCTGTTGTCACATGTCTATTATGTTTTTTTTTGTTATTATATTGTTCATTAGCATACAACTTTTTCATCTGACTGTACTAAACAACTTCAATAATTTGATAGTGAACGAATCTTCGGTGAAAAAATAATAAAATAAAAGGTGTCGTTTCGTCCACTGTGGATGAAAAATTTGTGGACGAAACTTCAGCAAGACCGTCATCGGTTCCATTATTAACTTCATATTTTTTTGTTTGCCATTTTAAAATAAAAATTTTAGATGAAAGGTTAAAAATGTTATTATTTGACAACCCTGACCCTTGACTGACTTGCCGTGAGTAGGTATATAAAATGTCGGCATGAATTCAAGAACAAAGGAGTTGGACTACTGGTAGGTAGAATTCTTAATACTGTGACCTTGCACCCGGTGAACTGATGATCTGATTAAAATTGGAGTCGCTGGATACAAGCGGCTGGTGACCGTGACTTGTGGCACTTTTTTGGGGAGGTCTATAGCTCTTCAGGTGGTAAGAGACAACCTTGGTCTAAAGACACCGTGTTATAAGTGCGTCACTGTCCTGTGGGCGGAACGTAAAATTTATTATGAAAGTATATGGCTACCTTAACCTCCGGATCGGAACACGACCCTGTCTTATGGCAGCAAGAATGAGTAAGGCTGGAGACACTTAGGCATTT